>NW_026507158.1:0-55313 GCF_026875155.1 Cherax quadricarinatus | reverse complement strand
AAAATATATTATTTTTTAAAAATTTTTATATATATATATATTAAAATATATTTTTTTATATTTTTGTATATATTATATAATAATATTATATATATTATATATATTATATTATATATATATTATATATATTATAAAATTATATTTATATATTATTGTCGTCCCGAATAGGCAGAACTTGCGATTTTTGGTTAAATAGCAAGCTCATCTTGCCATAGAGGACAATGAAAATTTGTGATGCAATAATTGCAAAACATCTAAACCCAAACAAAAAAAAATATATTTCACTGTTTTGTTTAGTTTTAAATTTTGTAAAAAAAATTAAAATAAAATTTGTTGGGTTAGGCTAAAAAAAAATTGCGCTTGTTGTAAAAAGGTTGGTAATTTTTCTAATTTCCCTTTTGGTGCAAATTAAAAATTTTTACATCAACATTAATGAAAAAATATATTTTAAAGTTAAAAAAAAAAATTCAAAAGGATTTAATTTTAAATGAGCTATTGCTAATTTGACAGTTTTACATAGTGGCTTTGACATACATATATAATTATATATTTTATATATTTATTATATATATTATATTTTAAATTTTATTTATATATTTATATTTTTATAACATATAATATTTTAATTATATATTTTATATATTATTATTATATTATTTATTTTATTATTTTTATAATTTTTATTATATATAAGCAATAAGATCACCGTAAACAGGTGATTTCAAATATGCAAAACACCCACTCTGAAAAGGGGGGAGGGTGGGGATAGAGAAATTCCAGCGCTTTCGTGACTACTACATTATAAGGAACTATGAAAGGAAGCATCCAAGGAAGCTATATAAGGGGTCCGGCCAGCACCTCCACTATCAAGATCCCACTACGGTTTTAAAACACGTGACGCGCGGCGAGCCCAACTTGCGATAGGTCCTTTGCACAACTCACCCCCAAGCCTATTCTACCAAGAAAAATTTTCTTAAAAATCTATTTGTCCAGTGTATTATTAATGTCTTCCCAAATTTCTATTAATTATAAATGGATCTAATTTATATTACCAAAAGGAAATATTCATATTATTGTCAAAACTGCTTTTTATGAAACAAGATTCATTATATCTGCGACCATGGACTTGCTTTTTGTTACTACTTTCTCAACTTTTTGAAATAAGCCAATTGGGATGGTTTTAAAATCTCTTACATGAATAAATAGAGCATTGGAAATCTTGTCCATATCTTAATTGCTATAATTTATGTTGTTTTCAATCTTAATTCGAGATTTTTACCAGTTTGACCGTAATAAACTTTCTCGCAAATTTACAAGGAATCTTATAGGACAATCCATCAGCATTTTGGGGGGGACTTCTTTATCAAAAGTTTTTTTACTGTATCAAGATTTTTGAATACAACTTGTAATATTAAAGTCTAAGAAGAGAAGGCATATCAACCAAGTTTTCATGGTAAGGGGAGAACAACATATTTTTAGTGAATAAGGCTGGTCTGCCCTTTTTGGATTATAAAAAAAGTGTTTTCTAGCAACTTTAAAAGATTTATCAATTACATTCTTGGGTATTTTAAATCATTTACCTATTTTTTTTCCATAATTTTGGGATATTTCTCATCTTATGAATCAGGGGGACTACAAATTCGTAAAGCTCTCAAAAAACATTGATGAGGGAAAACAGACAGTTTGACTTCTATCTCTGGTGCGAGGGAATAATAGTGGACATAGGAACAGTTATTTGTAGGTTTTTGTATATTTTAAATTTGAATTCATTATTACCTTAATTATTAAAAAATCTAGAAAAGGCAATGAGTTATTTTCTTCAAACTCAAACAGTAAAAGTTTATAGAATGGGCTAAGCTATATAATTTTCCAAGAAAATGGTGTATATCTACATTTTGGGCATAAGACACAAAAATATCATCAACATATCTGACCATTTAGCTCTATTAGGGAGGATTGTGTTAAGCAACCTTGTTTCAAAAAAATTCCATGTATAGGTTACTATGAACGGTGAAAGAGGATTTCCCATTGCCATACCAAACTTCTGATTGTATAACTTATCATTATAATACAAATTTTGCATCAACAATGCAAGTTTAATAAGTTTAATGATAGTAGGAACTGGCAATGTAAAATCATAGTTTAACGAGTTCTTCAGATAAGAACTTAAATAAAATCATCAACAGGAACTTTCGTAAACAATGAAGTAACATCAAAAAAGCCTAACCATGTTAAATCATTTAAGTAAGGGGGGTCAAGGAGCTTAATTATCAACCAAGTCTATGTTGTTTTTAACCATTAAAGGTTAGAAATTTGCCAACAAATAGGGCTCTCAAATTCACAAGCCATTGGATAATTATATGAAACTGTCCTTGGAGTAATAAATTGGTCTGACTGGATTCCCGGGTTTGTGTGTTTTTATCTAGTCCATACATGTAAGGTAAAGATGGATTAGTGGAAGTAATTGTTTGACTAATTCATCTTTGCCTTTCAGTAGAAGTTTTATTGGTTTTATTGAAATTGCTGCTTAAACGGTTTCTGAGGATTTTTCCTAAGTTTAGTATAGGTTTCAGTATAGTCTAAGAGATTATTCCATTTTTTCTTGGTAATCATTTTCTTTCATAATTACTATTGCATTTATTTTGTCTGCCTTTAGTTAGGCGCAAAATTTTATTGTTATTTAAGTTTATCATTAAGATCTTTAAAGGAATCTTTGGGGGAGGGAAATTGGGAATGTTTGGTTTTAACATAGAGCTATATACCATTCCTTTACTAATATTAATTTCATCAGAGGGATATATCAGAAAATTTTTCGAAGTTACAAAAGCTTTTGCAATTTCATCATATTAAGTTTTTTTGAAGTTGCAAAAACTTAGGCCAAAACTAGAGCGGCAGTTGTATGTTCGTCTAAAATTTCATCTTGAATAAGTTAATTACAAAATTGTTTTAGCATGCTTTGTCCAATCACTATTTTCATTTTAAAATGTCTAATTTTCTTTGTAGTTTGCTCTTGAGTTCATTACAAATTCTTCTGAGTTTATTATAGCAAAATGATCCAAATATGTGTTTCCATTCTTGATGGACCTGGGCCTGATTAAAAAGAGTATTTTTTGATTCTTCAATATTTGAATGCTTCCTTCTCTGTATTTTAGTTATTTTCAATATGTTTCTGAAGAATAATTCTCCATAAAATCATCAAAAGGACGATCTCTCATGTCAAGGAGTCTATTGGGTAAAAGAGACTTGGGCAGATACTTGTTCATTTAACAATTTTTTAAAAAATTAAGTCGAAATTTTTAACTTGTGGGACTTGATCAGTGCAGCAGAAGAAAACTGTGAAACAAGAAGATATATGATTAGGAAAGTTTATCGAGACATTCTGAAAGAGGTCGTGTGGTATTGTTATCCATTAATGCAATAGAATCACAGTAAACAAGGTGATTTCAAAATATGCAAAACAACCACTCTGAAAGATAGAGAAATTCCAAGCGCATTCGTGACTACTCACATTATCAAGGAACTATGAAAGTGAAGCATCCAAGGAGCTATATAAGGGAGGTCCGGTCCAGCACCTCTATTGAAATAAACTAAAACAAGTGAGAAGGAAGCTTCAAATTATTGAGAAACAAAAAAAATTACTCTTTAATCAGCCATTCCATCAGAATGGAAACACAGTATGTTGGATCATTGCTATAATAAACTCAGAAGAATTGTATGACAAGAGCAAAACTACAAAGAAAATTAGACATTTTAATTGAAAATAGTGATTGGACAAGCATGCTAATACAAATTTTGTAATTAACGTATCAGATGAAATTTTAGGGACAAACATTAACAACTGATGCTCTAGGTTTTGGCCTACTAAGTTTTTGCAATACTTACAAAAAAAACTTAATAATGTTGAAATTGCAAAAGCCTTTTGTAACTTTGAAAATTTTCTGATTTATTCTTGATCGAATTAATATAGTAAAGGAATGGTATATAGCTTATGTTAAAACCCAAACATTCCCAATTTGCCCTCAAGATTCTTAGTCTTATGATACACTTAATCAACAATAAAATTTCCCGCCTTACTAAAGCAGACAAAATAAATGCAATAGTAATTATGAAAGAAAATGATTACCAAGAAAAAAATGAATAATCTCTTAGATGATACTGAAACCTATTCTAAACTTAGGAAAAATCCCTAAAAACCCGTTAACAGCAATTTCAATAAAACAATAAAACTTCTACTGAAAGGCAAAGATGAATTAGTCAAACAATTTACTTCCACTAACCCATCTTTACCTTACATGTATGGACTATAAAAACACAAAAACCCAGGGAATCCAGTCAGACCAATATTAGCTCCATGGGGTCAGTTTCATATAAATTATCCAAATGGCTTGTTGATATTTTGAGCCCTATTGTTGGCAAAATTTCTAACTTTAATGTTAAAAAAAACATAGACTTGGTTGATAAATTAAGCTCCTTGATGACTTAAATGATTTTAACATGGTTATTTTTGATGTTATTTCCCTTGTTTACGAAAGTTCCTGTTGATGATTTTTTTTAAGTTTTTATTGAAGAACTCGTTACTTGATTTACCATGCCAGTTTCTACTATTTATTAAACTTATTAAATTTGCATTGTTGATGCAAAATTTGTATTTAATGATAAGTTTTACACTCAGAAGTTTGTTATGGAATGGGAAATCCCCTTTCACCTGTTCTTAGTAACCTATACATGGAATTTTTGAAACAAGGTTGCTTAACACAATCCTCCCCAATAGAGCTAAATGGTTCAGATATGTTGATGATATTTTTTTGTCTTATGCCCAAAAAAAGTAGGGTATACACATTTTCTGGAAAAAATTTTAAAAAGCTTAGCCCCTTCTATAAACTTTACTGTTGAGTTTGAAGAAAATAACTCATTGCCTTTTCTAGATGTTTTAATTATTAAGGGTAATAATGAATTCAAATTTAAAATTTACAGAAAACACAAAAACTGTTCCTATGTCCACTATTATTCCTCGCATCAAGATAGAGTCAAACTGTCTGTTTTTCATTTAATGTTTTTGGAGCTTTACGAATTTGTAGTCCCGAGTTCATAGAGAGGGAAATATCCAAAATTTATGAAATAGGGTAATGTTTTTAAAAAACCCAAGAAATGTAATTGATAAATCTTTTAAAGTTGCTTTGAAACACTTTTTATAATCCAAAAAAAGGGGGAACCAGCCTTATTCAACTAAAAATATGTTGGTTCTCCTTACCATGAAAACTTGGTTGATATGCCTTCTCTTTTAAGACTTTTAATATTAAAGTTGTATTCAAAATTTGAACAGTAAAAAAACTTTTGTAAAGAATTCCCCCCAAAAAGCTGATGGAGTGTCTATAAGATTCCTTGTAAAAAATTTTCATAAAGTTTATTCGGTCAAACTGGTAAAAATCTCGAACTAAGATTAAAAAAATAAAAATTTTATATAATATATATATTTATATATATATATATTATATATATATATTATTTTATTTTATAATATATATATATATATATTATATATATATTATATTATTATATATATATATTATAAAATTTATATAATATATTGTCGTGCCGAATAGGCAGAACTTGCGATCTTGGCTTAAATCAACGCTCATCTTGCCATAAGGGACAACTGAAAATTTGTGTATGCAAAAAATTTCGCAAAAATCATTCTGACCAAACGAAAAAAAAAATTTTCACTGTCTTTGTTTAGTTTAAATTATTGAAAAACAAACAAAAAATATAATTTTTTTGGGGTTTGGGCAAAAAATAAATTCGTTTTTTGTAATAAGGTTAGGTAAGTTTTCTAATTTCCCTTTTTGGTGAAAATTTTTAAAAATTTTTTTACATCATTTTAATGAAAAAAATATATTTTTAAAAATTTTAAGGGAAAATTTCAAAAAGGACTTAATTTTAAATGAGCTATTGCTAATTGACCAGTTTTAATAGTCGGCATGAATACATATAATATATATATATATATATATATATTTATTATATATTATATATATATATTTATATTTTAAATTATATAATAAAAAATATATATAAATATATTATTTAATAATATATAATAAAATTTTTATATATTATTATATTAAAAATTTTATAATATAAAAATATATATATATATATGCAATAAGATCACCGTAAACGGGTGTTTTCAAAATATAAAAAAAAACCACCTGAAAGAATAGAAAATTCCAAGGCTTCGTGACTACTCACATTATCAAGGAACTATAAAGTGAAGATCCAAGGAAGTATATAAGGGGTCCGGCACACCTACTATCAGATCCCAAAACGGTTTAAACCCGTGACGCCGGGAGCCAATTGGATGGTCCTTTGCAAAAATCACCCCCAAGCTATTCTACCAAAAAATTTTTAAAAAAATTATTTGTCCAGTGATTATTAAATTTTCCCCAAATTCTATTAATTTAAATGGATCAAATTTTAATAAACCCAAAGGAAATATTCATTTATTGTCAAAATGTTTTTTGAAACAAGATTCAATTTTTTCCTGTCGACCAGGACTTGCTTGATAACTTTCTCAACTTTTTGAAAATCAATTGGATGGTTAAAATCTCTTACATAAATAAATGGTTTGGGAAATCTTGTCCATTTCTAATGCTATTTTTATGTTTTTTTAAAATTTAGTTCGAGTTTTTTCCCCAGTTTGACCTTTTAAAACTTTATCGCAAATTTTACAAGGAATTTATAGACACATCTCAGATTTTGGGGGGGGAATTCTTTATCAAAGTTTTTTTACTGTATCAAGTTTTTTGAATAAATTTTAATTTTAAAAAGTCTTAAGAAGAAAGGCATATAAACCAATTTTTCATGGAAAGGGGAAAACCCAACATTTTTAGTTGAAAAAGGTGGTTGCCCCTTTTTGGTTTATAAAAAGTGTTTCTAGAAATTTTAAAAGATTTATCAATTACATTTTTTGGGTATTTTAAATCATTCCTATTTCATAAATTTTGGATTTTTCCCTCATCTATGAACTCGGACTACAAATTGAAAAGCTTCAAAAATTTTTATGAGAAAACAGACAGTTTAACCCCCCCCCCCTTTTGATGCAGGAATAATTGGACATAGGAAAACAGTTATTTGTAGGTTTTCTGTAAATTTTAAAATTTGAATTCATTTTTCCCCCTTTAATAATTAAAAATCTAGAAAAGGCAATGATTTTTTTCTCAAACTCAACAAAAGTTTTTAAAATGGGCTAAGTATTTAATTTTCCAAGAAAATGGTGTTTATCTACTTTTTTGGGCATAAGACACAAAATATCATAAAACATATCTGAACCATTTAGCTCTATTAGGGAGGATTGTGTTAAGAAAACCTTGTTTCAAAAATTCCATGTATAGGTTACAAGAACAGGTGAAGGGATTTCCATTGCCTACCAAACTTCTGAGTGTAAAAACTTACATTAAATACAAATTTTTGCTCAACAATGCAAGGTTTTAATAAGTTTAATGAAGTAGGAACTGGCAAGGAAAATCATTTTAAAACGAGTTCTTCAATAAGAATTTAAATAAATCATCAACAGGAACTTTCGTAAACAAGAAAGTAACATCAAAACAAACCCCATGTTAAAATCATTTAAGTCAGTAAAGGGGGCTTAATTTTATAAAACCAAAGTCTATGTTTTTTTTAACTTTAAAAAGTTAGAAATTTTGCCAAAAATTTGGGCTCAAAAATCAACAGCCATTTGGGGATAATTTTATAAAAACTGATCATGGGCTAATAATTGGGGTCTGACTGGTTTCCCGGGTTTGTGTGTTTTATTGTCCATCATGTGGGTAAAGATGGTTTAGGGGGAAGAAAATTTGTTTGACAAATTCATTTTTCCCTTTCAGTAAAAGTTTTTTTGTTTTATTGAAATTGCTGTTAACGGGTTTCTAGGGTTTTTTTCCTAAGTTTAGAAATTTTCAGTTCATTAAGGATTATTCTTTTTTCTTGGTAATCATTTTTTTTCATAATTACTTTTGCATTTTTTTTGTTGTTTTGAAAGGCGCAAATTTTTTTGTTATTAAGTGTATATAAGATTAAAGAATCTTTGAGGGGAAATTTGGGGAATGTTTGGTTTTAACTAGAGATTACCATTCCTTTACTAATATTAATTTCATCAGAGGATAAAATCAGAAAATTTTTCGAAGTTAAAAAGGGCTTTTGAAATTTCAAATTATTAAGTTTTTTGAAGTTGCAAAACTTAGGCCCAAAACCTGAGAGCAGTTGATTTTTGTCAAAAATTTTTCATTGATAAGTTAATTAAAAAATTGTTATTGCTGCTTTGCCAATCACTATTTTAAATTAAAATGTCTAATTTTCTTTGTAGTTTGCTTGAGTTATTACAAATTCTTCTGATTTTATTATACAAGACCAAACATATGTGTTTCCATTCTGATGGAATGGCCTATTAAAAGAGTATTTTTTGTTTCTAAATTTTTTAATGCTTCCTTCTCCTGTATTTTAGTTATTTCAATATGTTTCTGAGAAAAAATTCTCAAAAATCATAAAAGGACGATCTCTCATTAAAGGATTTTTGGGGGAAAAAGACTTGGGCAAAACTTGTTATTTAAAAATTTTTTTAAAAAATTAAAGTCGAATTTTTAACTTGTGGGACTTGATCAGGAAAAGAAAACTGTGAAAAAAAAGATATATGATTGGGAAAGTTTATCGAGAAAAAATTTGAAGAGTCGGTGGTACCTTAAATTTTTGCAATAAGACACAGTAAACAGGTGATTTCAAAATATGCAAAAAAACCCTCTGAAAGAATAGAGAAATTCCAAGCGCTTCGTGATACTACATTATCAAGGAACTTGAAAGTGAAGCACCCAAGGAAGCTATATAAGGGGTCCGGCAGACCTCATTTTGGGGAAATAACTAAAACACGGGAAAAGGGAAAGCATTCAAAATTTTGGAAAACAAAAAATACTTTTTAATCACCTTCCACAGAATGAAAACATATGTTGGACATTGTAAAATAAACTCAGAAGAATTTGAATGAACCAAGAGCAAATACAAAGAAAATTAACATTTAATAAAAATAGTGTTTGGAAAAAGCTCTAATAACAATTTTTGTAATTAACTTACGATGAAATTTTTAGAAAAACAACAACTGTTCTCGGGTTTTTTGGCCAAAGTTTTGAAATTTTCAAAAAAACTTAATAATTTTTGAAATTGCAAAAGCCTTTTGTAACTTTAAAAAAATTTTTCTGATTTATTTCCTGTAAAATTTAAATTATTAGAAAAGGGAATGGTATATAGTCTATGTTAAAACCAAACTTCCAATTGCCCTCAAAGATTCTTTAAGTTTTAAAAAAACACTTAATAACAAAAAAAAATTTGCGCCACTAAAGCAGACAAAATAAATGAATAGTAATTATGAAAGAAATGTTACCAAAAAAAAAATGAATAATCTCTTGATGATATGAAAAACCTATTCTAAACTTGGGAAAAAACCCCCTAAAAACCCTTTAACACAATTTCAAAAAAACAATAAAACTTCTACTGAAAGGCAAAGATGATTAGTCAAACTTTTTTATTTCCACAATCCATTTTTTTACCTTCATGTATGGACTAAAAAAAAACCAAAACCCCGGGAATCCAGTCAGCCCAAAATATTAGCCCCAAAAGGATCATTTAAAAAAAATTATCCAAAGGTTTTGATATTTTGGCCCCTTTGTTGGAAAAATTTCTAACTTTAATTTTAAAAAACAACATAACTTGGTTGATAAATTAAAAGCTCCTTGATGATTTAAAATGATTTTAACATGGTTATTTTGATGTTATTTTCCTTGTTTACGAAAGTTCCGTTGATGATTTTTTAAAGTTTCTTATTAAAGAACTCGTTAACTTGATTTCCCATACCCCTTTCCTATATCTTTAAAATTATTAAACTTTGCATTGTTGATGAAAAATTTTTGTATTTAATGATAATTTTTTCAATCAAAGTTTAGTATGGTAATGGGAAACCCTTTTCACCTGTTTTTAAAACCCTAAAGGGAAATTTTTGAAAAAAGGTTGCTTAACACAATCTCCCTAATGGGCCCAAAATGGTTCGATATTTTTGATGATTTTTTGTGTTTTATGAAAAAAATGAGATATACACCTTTTTTTCTTGGAAAATTTTAAATACTTACCCTTCTATAAACTTTATGTTGAGTTTGAAGAAAATAACTCTTGCCTTTTTAATTTTTTTAATTATTAAGGGTAATAATGAATTCAAATTTAAATTTACAGAAAACCGACAAATAACTTTCCTATGTCACTATTTTTCCCTGCATAAAGATAGAGTCAAACTGTCTGTTTTCATAAATGTTTTTGAGAGCTTTACGAATTTGTATCCTGAGTTCTTTAATGAGGAATATCCAAAATTTATGAAATAGGTAATATTTAAAATACCCAAGAATGTAATGAAAAATCTTTAAAGTTGCAGAAACATTTTTTAACCCAAAAAAAGGGGAAACCCCCAGCCTTATTAAAAAAAAATATTTTTGGTTCCCCCCTTACCAGAAAACTTGGTTGTATCCCTTTTCTCTTTTTAAAATTTTTTTAATATTAAAGTTGTATTCAAAAATTTGATACAGTAAAAAAAACTTTTGTAAAAAATTCCCCCCAAAATGCTGAGGATTGTCTATAAGATTCCTTGTAAAATTTGCGATAAAGTTTATTCGGTCAAACTGGTAAAAATCTCGAACTAAGATTAAAACAACATAAATATAGATTAAATTGGGACAAGATTTCTGCTCTATTTATTCATGTAAGAGATTTTAACCATCCAATTGTTTTTAAAAAATTTTTAGAAAGTGTTCAAGAAAGTCCAGGTCGACAGGAATATAATTGAATTTTGTTTCAAAAAAGCATTTTGACATAATTTAAATTTTTCCCTTTTGGTTTTTAAAAAAATTTAGATCCATTTATAATTAATAAAATTTTTGGGAAAATTTAATAATCCTGGACAAATATTTTTAAATTTCCCTTGGGTAAAAATATTTGGGGGGTGAGTTGTGCAAAGGCCCTACCCCCAAGTTGGCTCGCCCGCGTCACGGTTTAACCTTGTGGGATCTGTGTGAGGGTTCGGGGCCGGACCCCTTTTAGCTTCTTGGGGTGTTTCCTTTTCATATTTCCCTTGATAAGGAGTAGTCACAAAGCGCTTGGAATTTTTATTCTTTCGAGTGGTTGTTTTGCATATATATATATATTATGATGTAGGGCGAAATGACGTATTTGTTGGATTATGTTTGGTAGATAAAAGACTGTTGGTAGACTTAGGATGTACATTTTTAAAGGGGGCCACAGTATATCAATCACTTTTCTATTTGTGTAAACTGAGAGAAAAAAGGGATGGGATAAAAGGGGAAAATAGAAGCATGGGGGAAGAGAGGGGTGAATTTTTTAAAACTAAAAGGGGGCAGTTGGGGTAAGATAAAAACAGCTATTGGGGTTAATGGGCAAATGGAGCATAGGCAATGGGGTCGAAGAGGTTGGGGTAGGTTTAAAAATGTAGTGTTAGAGTGTTCAGCAAAGTTTTGGTTACGGGAAAGGGGGTGCAGGAGGGAAGAGGACGATTGGGGGAATGATGATTAAAGAGATAGTAAGGGGAGAAAAGTTAGATATGAAATTTTTTTACAAAGTAAAATGATGCAAGGGGGGGAAGAGATATGGAGAAAAAAGAGAAGTTAAGAGAGGGTAAGCAATGAAAAAAGAGAGCAAATAGAGAGTGGGTGGATGTTTCAAAAAAATTTTGTTGAAAAAAAGGGGAAAAATTTTTGGGTGGTTTAACAAGTTAAGAAACCCCTAGAGAACAAATGGATTTGTCATTTAAAAAAAATGGAGAGGGAGTTTTAAAGGGAAAGGGAGAGGTTTTGGGGAGATGGAAGGAAATTTTGAGGTTTTTTAAATGTTATGAAGATGGGGAAGCTGTGTTTTCGTGTATAGGGAAAGGGAGGAATAAAAATTTGGGGGAGTGGGAAAGAGCCATTGTGAGTGTGGGGGAAGTTCGTGAGGAAAGTGGGTTTAAAATGAAAGGGGGGTAAGGCAGGGGGGATTGATGGGAAAAAGATGAAATTTTTAAAAGCAGGTGGGGATATATTTTTGGAGTGGTTGGTGAAATTATTTAAAAAATTTATGGAAGGGGGAAAGGTTCCCTAGGGTTTGGCAGAGAGCATGCATAGTTCCTTTGTATAAAAGGCAAAGGGGGAAAAAAAGAGAGTGCAAAAATTAGGGGGGATAAGTCTGTTGAGTGTACCTGGTAAAAGTTTTGGGTAGATTAAAATTTAAAAGAATTAAGAGTAAGAGGGAAAAAATAGGAAGCAGATGAAAAAGGGAGGCTTTGGGAAAGGTAGGGGGTGTGGGACCAGTTTTTCAGTGAAACATATAAGTGAACAGTATTTAGAAAGGCCTAAAGGGTCTTTGGGGCATTTAGGTTTTGGAAAAGGCGTATGACAGGGTGGATAGGGGGGCAATGGGGCAGATGTTGCAAGTGTATGGTGTGGAGGTAGGTTACTAAAAAGCAGTGAAGATTTTTTTACGGGGATAGTGAGGCTCAATTTAGGTATGTAGGAAAGAGGGAAATTTTTTTCCCCAGTAAAATGGCCTTAGACAAGGTGTGTGATGTCACTGGTTTTTTTAATATATTTATAGATGGGGTTGTAAAAAGTAATGCGAGGGTCTTGGCAAGGGCGTGGAGTTAAAAGATAAAAAATCAACCAAATGGGAGTTGTCACGCGCTCTTTGCCGATGACATGTGCCTTGGGAGATTCTGAAGAGAAGTTGCAGAGATTGGGGGATAATTTGGTAGGGTGTGCAAAAGAAGAAAATTAAAGGGTACGGGAAAGAGAAAGGTTATGAGGATAAAAAAAAGATTAGGGATGAAAGATTGAATATCAGATTGGGGGAGAGAGTATGGAGGGGTTTGAAGTTTCAGATTTTTGGGGAGTGGACGTGTCAGCGGAGGGTCTAGAAAGATGGGGTGAAATAAAATTGATGGGGGAAAAAGGTGGGTGGTGCACTTAGGAGTCTGGGAGACAAAAAAACTTTGCCCTTGGGGAAAGGGGGGGAATGTATGGGTATTTTTTACAACGCTTTTTAAAAGGGTGTAAAGGTGGGTGATGATGTTGAGCGGGGGAAAAGGTGGGGGGCAGTGGAGTGTCATGTCTGAGGGCAATGTGGGGTGAATATAATGCAGAAAAATTCGTTTTTGGGAAAGTTAGGGGGAGGGGGGGATTACCAAAACGTTGCCCAGAGGGCTAAAGGAAGGGTTGTTGGTGGTTCGGACATGTAGAGAAAAGGGAGCGAAACAGAATGCTTCAAGAGTTAAATCTCTGTAGTGGAAGGAAGGCGGGGTGGGGGTTTCGGCCTAGGAAGGGTTGGAGGGAGGGGGTTTAAAGGAGGTTTTGTGTGGAGGGGTTTGGGGACTTCCAGCAGGCATGCTGAGCGGTTTTGATGGATGAAGGGACAAATGGTTTTTAATACTTGCGTGCTGTTGGAGTGTGGAAAGTAACATTTAAAAGGGATGGGGGGGAAAACCCCGGGGCCGGATTGACCCTGGGAGGGGAAGTACGTGCCTGCACTCTGAAGGGGGGGTGTTAAAAAGTTGCAGTTTAAAAACGTGTGTAAAGCACCCCTTCTGGAAAGCGTGATGGAGTGAATGAGGGTAAAGTTTTTTTTTTTCGGGCCACCCCCCTTTGGGGGGAATGGGCCCCGGTGTGTAATAAAAAAAAAAAAAATAAAATAATATATTTATATATATAAAATTTTATATATATATATATATATTATATAATATATATATATTATATTTATTATTTCTTTATCACCCGGCCGATTCCCCCCAAGGGCAGGGTGGCCCAAAAAGAAAAACTTTCCCTCCCCACCCCATCACTTTTCCCAGAAGGGGTGCTTTACACTACAGTTTTTAAACTGAAACATTAACACCCCTCCTTAAAGGGTGCGGCACGTACGTCCCATCTCCAGGACTAAAGCCGCCCCCGGGTTTCCCCTGAACCCCTATTAAATGTTACTTTGCTCACACTCCAACGCACGTCAAGTATTAAAAAACCATTTGTCTCCATTCATCCTATCAAACACGCCACGCATCCGTTGGAAGTCCCCAAACCTTCGCCACAAAACCCCTTTCCCCCCCTCTCCAACCTTTCCAGGCCGACCCCTACCCCCCCTTCCTTCCACTAAGACTGAACACTCTTGAAGTCATTCTGTTTCGTCCATTCCTCTACATGCCGAACCACCCAACAACCTTCCCCACCCTCTGGACAACGTTTTGGTACCCCCCACCCCCCCCTAACTTCCAAACTACAATTTTGCATTATTTCACACCCACATTGCCCTCAGACATGACTCTCCCCTGCCCCACCTTTTCCTCGCTGAACATTCTCACCCATCTTCACACCATAAAAGAGCGTTGGTAAAAAACCCATACTCCATAATTCCCCTTTTGCCTCCAAGACAAAATTCTTGTTCCACAGACCCTAAGTGCACCATCACTTTTTCCCCTCATCAATTCATGATTCACCCCATCTTTTATAGACCCATCCGCGACACGTCCAAATCCCAAATATTTGAATACATTTTCCTCCCCCATACTCTCTCCCTCCAAACTGATATTCAATCTTTTATCTTTAAACTTTTTGTTTCCCCATACCTTTCTCTTTCCTGTATTCACCTTTAATTTTTCTTCTTTTTCCACCCTAACAAATTCACCACCAAAACTCTGCAACTTTCTTCAAATTCCCAAAAACACAGTGCATCAGCAAAGGCAGCTGTGACAACTCCCACTTTGTGTGTGATTTTTACTTAGAAATCGTAAGACACGATTGCAAAATTTAAAACCTAACCCCCGGCCGGGTTGAACCCCCGGTCATAGAGCTGTGGGTTAGCGGACGGGTGGAGTTTTGGACTCTATGACCGCGGGTTCAATCCCGGCCGGGGGTATGGTTTGTGTGTTTTTCTTTTCTTTTAACTCCACGCCTCTTGCCAAGACCCTCGCATTTACTTCCTACAACCCCATCTTAAATATATTAAACAACCCGGTGAATCACACATCCTTGTTAAGGCCCCCACTTTACTGGGAAATAATTTCCCTCTTTCCTCATACTCAAAATTAGCCTTTTCTACCTGTAAAAACTTTCCTGCTTTAGTAACCAAAACCCCCTACACTACCTTGCAAAATCTCCAATTTTCCCCCCATCCCCCTGTCTACGCCTTTTCCAAATCCCTAATATATATCCCTACATATTATAATATATTATATATATATATATAATAAAATATATATATTTTTTATATATTATATATAATATATTATTTTATATAATAAAATATATATATATATAATTATATATATAAATTTATATATATAATATATATATGTATATATTTTATAATTTTTTAAAAATATATATTTTATATATATATATATATATATATATATATATATTAATTATATATATGTCGTGCCGAATATGTAAAACTGGGCAATTAGCAAAACATTTAAAATTAATCCTTTTTTGAAAATTTTTTTTACGTTTAAAGTTATTTTTTTCATTATGTTAATGTAAAAAAATTTTAATTTTCACCCGAAGAAATTTTGAAAACACCTAACCTTATTATAATAAGAGAAAATTTTTTTTAGCCTAACCCAAAAAATATATTTTAAATACGTTTACAATAATTTAATTTCTAAAAAAAACACAATCAATTATTTTTTTTGTTAGGGTTTTGAATATTTTGGGGAAAATTTTTGCTACACAAATTTTCACTTGTCCTATATGCAAGATGAGCGTTGCTATTTTAAACCAAGATCGCAAGTTTTTGCCTTTCGGCAGACATATATATATTATTTATACCAATAAAAATAATAAAATAATAATTGAAAAAGAATCAGGGTTTCAATAATTTTTTTTTCTGAATAATGGAATGTTACATATATGTATTAAAAAAAAAATTTTTTTATAATTTAATTCTCGTATAATTACTGTTCACGTTTAAAATTTAAATTAATGATATTAAAAAATCTATATTTAATTTAAAACGCCCCGACACCGTAACTAAAATTAACATTTTCCGCAAATTTTTTGTCCCCGTAAAATCTTGACTTGAAAATAATGTTGCTGTTGATGCCATGAGGAAATCTTGATCGAAGGTATTGGAGCTACCCTTTCCTCGGGCCAAATCTGCTCACCTCCTGCACCAGGTGATGTATGATTTCACGGGTTTAGTGCTTCCATATGAAGAGCATGTAGACTAACCGGCACGACCAGTGACGGAACAATGCGTTTAAAACCCCCCCCCATGGAGAGAGCTGACCCCCACTTTCGTCCGATTTGTAATTTGGGCCAAGTCGGACCGAAACGTCGTCGAAGTTTTCCTTTTTATATACGGGTTATTTATGTGATGATTTATTTGTGGGACTGAACTCTGCACACAAACTGGGGAAAAGCCACTCATAAACATTGTTTGTTAGCTGTTATCCCCTCCAAAGGGAAAGGGTTCCCTTTATGTTGGTTTAGGGGCTCTTGATTTAGGGAATTGGGTCTGGCTCCCGTTCCCCGAATTTGCCTGAATGCCCTTTCCCCATCCCCCCCCCCCCCAAGGCTGTATAATCCTCCGGGGTTTTCGCTTCCCCTTGATTAACATAAAAATCATTAAACTGTTTAAAACCACGTCTCTAGGGGCCAGTGTTACGTTTACCCCATCGGGGGTTTTAAATAATTTTAATTAGTTTTGATATTTTTTTTGTCATCTTGTACAAAGGACGTATGAAATATTATAAAAATTATATAGAGTTGGGGGATTTCAGGAAGAACCCGAGTTTCTTTTAAATGGTATATAATTTTGACAAGTTGTTGATAACGTGCGTCTGCAAATACTTGGGGGGATTTTTTGAGACGTTTTGCCCACGGGCTTTGTCATATAAGCAGAACGAGGGTATTCACATTTGAAAGGGGGGAAGTGGACCGGTATGCCTAGCCCTTTGGAGAAGTATGTTTAAGAAAGAAGGATGCAGCAGTTGAGCACACTGTCACAGGTGGGAAGGACCCAACTCTCTCTCTTCCTTTGTATAATTTATATATATGAGAGCTGTCCGTTGACATATTTCCATGAAGAAATGTTTAGCTTGTCCTGTGTGCTGTACCTTGTGGTGAAGGAATGGGGGAACAAGAAAGAAGTATTGTCTTTAAAGGGGGACTGCAAAAAGGGTTTATTTGGAAAAAGAAAGAGGATTTAGCTGGAAATTAAGAGGAGCCAAACCCCCGTAAGAGAAAATAGCCCTTATGCCGGAAATTGTGAGCGGGAAAAGGTGTAAAAAGGGGGAAAAGAAGAGGTCCTGGATCTCAGCGAAGACTGCTAATTCTTTCGATTTGCGACCGCGAATTTGGGATCATTTCGATAACGTCGCAAAAGAAGGTAATAGAGAAGGAAAAAAAAAATGTTTTTTTAGGCGGGAAGAGATTATGAACAGCCTTTTTTTGGTTAAAGATAGGGATATGAGACAGTTTAATATTTTTATTATGACCTCAAACCCATCCTTTGGGGTGTCAAGATTCATAGGGACACAAAGGGTCCCGGCATGAGCCCCCCAAAGTTTCGACAGCATACAAGTTACAGTGGAAGAACTCTTTATTTTTTTGTTTTGGTTATATTCGTAATGACTTATTTATAAAGAGTAAATTTTATCAAAAGAAAGTTACAGTTCTGATTGTGGTTCAAATAATTTATTTACCCTTTTTTTTCAATGTATCTTTGGTTTATTTACAATAGGTAATATCCCTGTGGATAAAAACTGATATTTTGTTTTTTCTTTATTTTTTAATTTTTTGCAATCCACACAAAATGAAGAAGGCGTGCAATTGTCCATCTGGCAGACAGGTCCCGTACCCGGCGGTCCGAAAAGGGCGCGTTCGAAATAGGGGCACAGTTTTTCCGAAAAAATGGTCCTATTTCGAAACGTTCGATTGTGATACTTCGATTTTTTAGGTTCCACTGTAGTTTGTGATATATTTGGGGGTGGAGATGCAAAATTTTCCGACATCTTGAACCCCGCCCGGAGCCCGGGCAGTACTGACACCCCAAAAGTTGCTTATTAAACTTGGTCCCCCCAAGAGTTGCTCCCCCTGCATGAAGAATGATGACAGGTGGGATGGGTCATTGCCTAGTTTCAAGTCAGTGAAATTTCTTTTGATTATTGTTAACTGAAGATTGTAACTTATCTGTCACGACCGACAAAATGAGACTAGCACGAGGAGCATTCACCAAATTAACTTCAATAACAAAAAAATAAAGTGGGACCCGTAAACCAAGTCCTAACCCATATAACTGGGAAAATTTACTAAGAACACAGACCCAAAATTATGCAGAAAGATTAAAAAATCGGTGGCACTCGATGTATCACAAGGGTTATTCCTCTAAGAAAAAGGAGGAGTAGATGTTTAAAATAGAAAGAGACGGCGCTCCCTTTTTCAGGGACGGGAAAAAAATAACAGAGCGGGTAAAAGAGGTCAATATAAACAAAATCGCAGGGAGACACTGGAGAGAAATGCAAGCACGAAATTTAACTAAAAGAATCCTTTAGGGGTCAGGAATCGCGGGAAGAACTAAAAGCCATAAATAAAAAAAACAAAAAAAAAACCAAAGTATTTTTTCTCCTATGCCAAATCAAAAAGGGGAAAACGTCCAGTATTGGGCCCCACTTAAACAAGTGGGGCCTACACAGAGAAGCAAGGAAATTTAAAAAAAAAAAAAAAAAAAAAAAAAACAAAAAAAATGAAAGGGGCCCCCTTTTTTCCAATATGATGTTTTAGCCAAATTGCCGTAAAACCTGAGTCGACCGAATCATGGGAATTTTTATAAAAAGAAAAAGTTTTCACAGCCTTTTTATCCTAGGAAGGGGGGCTGGGGGAGGGGCGAATAAAAAAAGACATGCCCCCCTAAAGGGGGTTGCCCAAAAAAAACAAGGGCCAAAAGAAACCCCTTCATAAAAAGAAACTGGGGAAACCCCCCAGAAAAACCTTTTAACCCCCAGGAAAAGGGAGAACAGGGGGGGTCGTCCCTCTGGTACTAAAACCAAAAGAATAGAAACAAAAGGCGTTTTTAAAAAACAGACAAAAACCCCCAGGGGGCCCAATAGGGACAAAAAACCCTAAAAAAACGGGGAAAAGGGGCGAGGAAATAACCCATCAAAACAAAATCGTAAAAAAAAGGGGCAACAGGTGGTTTTACAAAGGCCCGTCCTTCTTGTTCTCAAATACCCTTGGGGGTTTACCACGACCGGTCCTTTTTGCGAGACCCCGGGAACCAGAAGTTTTCCTTTGCAAAAGGCTCCGGGGGACAAAAACCATGGGCCGAAAAAAAATGAACAAGGAAAACAAAAGTTTGGTCTGGAAATAAAATCTTTTCAGAACAAAAAAAAATTTTGGCCCCCAAAATAAGGCCCAAGCAAAAACCCGGGGGGAAGTCGGGGTTCCCCAAGGACCTTTTCATTGTTCAATCCATTCCGAAAAAGACAAAGGGTGGGGAAAGGCCAAAAAAGGGGGGGCCCGCCCCGATGACCCCGGAATCGGGTGGAAATTTTTCTTTCAGACATTTTTAATAGGGAAAGCCGACCTTTTAAAAAACTTTCAGGGGCTGGAGAAAAAAAACCCCTTTTGGGACGTTTTAGTTTCAAACTGATTTGGAAAAGGGAAATAAATTTATCAGGGGAAAAACCAAATTCCGGGGAAAAAAGAAACCCCAAAACACCAACGGCAAAAACTTTGGGAGTGAAAATGCGGGGGGGGGCCCCCAAAAGGACCATAAATGTTCAACCGGCTTTCCCGCCTAGAAAAATACCCCGATGGATTTTAATGGACCAAAAAAAGGGGGCCAAGCCCAGTGGCACTTTTTGGTCACCGCACCAAAACCCGGGGATGGGCTGCCCCCTCTTACAGACCCCCGCGGGGGTTGCCCCCCAAACCTAGGAAAAGTAAAAAAGAACCCTTTCGGCGCGCACAAACAGTAAACAAAAAAGGGAGGTTTAGGTTTCTAAAAACCTATTTAAACGCAAAAGGGAAAAGGGGGGGATCAGAATAACACTTGGTCCCCCAAGGACTTGTCCCCCAAACCCCACAAAATCCACCCCCATCGGGGAAAGCCCCCAAAAAAACTACAGGACCCGGGGGTTGCAAAAATCCCCCCCCAATGGGGAAAGCCCCCCGGTGCACCCTGGACTGGGAAAGACCAAAACAAATCAGGACCGGGGGCTGGTTTCAACCCCTCCCCCAGCCACATAAGGGGGATTCAAAGACCTCCCCCTTTTTGGCGTCCCCCCAGCTGCCCCCTTGGCAAAGCACCTAAAAAAACCCCGTCCCCCCTTGGGGCAGCCCCTTTCCCCCCAAAGTTGGTGGTGCAGCCCCCACAAACCCGCTGACCCCGGGCGTGAAACCACCACAACAACACCCGGGCCCGGGGTTACCCCCAAACTCCCCCCAGGTAAACCCATAAAACATCCGTCAACCCTGGCTGGCGCGCACCCCAACAACCAACAGGACCAGGTTGAAAGCCCCTCAAAACTACAGACCCCCTACTGGGTTGAACAGAACTAACCCGCTGCACCAGTGGGAACAGCACCATCAACAAAATCCAGCTGCACCCCTGAAATGGGAAAGACCTCAACACTACAAAAGCCCATGGGCTGGTGAACCGCACCATCACAAACTACCAGCTGCACCACTGGACTGGGAAAGACCATCAACCTACCAGCTGCCCACTGGGCTGGGAAAAGACATCAAACACCAGCTGCACCACTGGGCTGGGAAAAAAGCACCCTCATCAACACTACCAGCTGCACCACTGGACTAGTGAACAGCACCATCAACACTACCAGCTGCACCACTGGACTGGTGAACAGTATCATCAACACTACCAACTGCACCACTGGACTGGTGAACAGTACCATCAATACGACCAGCTGCACCACTGGACTGGTGAACAGCACCATCAACAACACTACCAGCTGCACCACTGGACTGGTGAACAGTATCATCAATACGACCAGCTGCACCACTTGACTGGTGAACAGCACCATCAACAACACTACCAGCTGCACCACTGAACTGGAGAACAGCACCATCAACACTACCAACTGCACCACTGGACTGGTGAACAGCACCATCATCAACACTACCAGCTGCACCACTGGACTGGTGAACAGCACCATCAACACTACCAGCTGCACCACTGGACTGGTGAACAGTATCATCAATACGACCAGCTGCACCACTGGACTGGTGAACAGCACCATCAACAACACTACCAGCTGCACCACTGAACTGGCGAACAGCACCATCAACACTACCAACTGCACCACTGGACTGGCGAACAGCACCATCAACAACACTACCAGCTGCACCACTGAACTGGCGAACAGCACCATCAACAACACTACCAGCTGCACCACTGAAATGGCGAACAGCACCATCAACAACACTACCAGCTACACCACTGAACTGGCGAACAGCACCATCAACAACACTACCAGCTGCACCACTGGACTGGTGAACAGTACCATCAACACTAATAGCTGCACCACTGGACTGGCGAACAAAATCTTCAGCATACATAATTTGTGAGTGTGCTGTTTGACTGATGCATCAATAAAGTTTAACGCATCAATACACTTAAAGTCATCCTACTTGGCTTCAAGGCGAAGAATCTTTAATTGAAATTTAAGATGATTTCCAAGGGGGAAGAAGAGGAATTGACGGATAATGTTTGAAATGGGATAATTTCCCATGGATCGGAGAAGTGTTGTCGGTGTCGTACTTGAAACAGATGAAGTATCTGGCTCATTTAGAGATCAGTTCCACTTTTTATGATCTGTTTGGAGGATTGAACGGGTTTGTTTGAGCATATTAATATCAGTGAGAACATTTGTTACAGTGACATTAACTCTGATTCTTGGTATATCAAGTTCTTGTGTGGTAAACAAGAGGTACGAACTAAACGAGGAGAAGGTGGAGGAAGCTGACTCCATCACCTTTTCATGAGCAGGTAAGATATTGGCCAGGAGGCCATGAAATAGTATTTACTGGCCAGTTATTTAGATTAAATGGTGGGTTCAGGAGGCGACTTTCAATTCCTACAAGCACAACTTAATGAATAACTTAAGTATATTGAACACTTGTCATTGCTCAATAATAGCTCATATGGAGACAAAAACTCAGAAGATTAGTTAGTCTGTATGTTTCGATTCCCTTCCGAGATCCTCTTCTTCAACAGAAGAGGATCCCAGAAAGGAATCGAAATATACATACCATTTAATCTCCTGAGTTTCTGTCTCCTTGTGGATTATTATTGAGCACAACTTTATGAATTCAACCCTTTGTATAAACACTACTTAGTAAATTATTATGGGCACACTGTGTGAATGTGATCAAAGACAGACAGTATTTGCTACAGTCACATGCAAAATATTACATCAAATAACACGTTGAAAAAAGACAGTGAGGATAACTGATCTGTTATGGGAGAGAAATAACACGAACACACATGATAGCATAATATATGTGGGAAGGAGTGGTCTCAGAACTTTATAGCGAGAGGGGAACATTAAGAATGATATCATATGCATTCTCTCTTAGATTATACATATCAACACAATTATAGGAGAGAATGTGTAGCGTGTATCAAATTCACTAGTTTTATGGAGTGTGCAGCACATGTCGTGCATCACATGTCGTGCATCACATGTCGTGCATCACATGTCGTGCATCACATGTCGTGCATCACATGTCGTGCATACAGTCGTGGCATCACTATGTGTGCACATGTCGTGCATCACATGTCGTGCATCACATGTCGTGCATCACATGTCGTGCATCACATGTCGTGCATCACATGTCGTGCATCACATGTCGTGCATCACATGTTGTGCAGCACATGTCGTGCATCACATGTCGTGCATCACATGTCGTGCATCACATGTCGTGCATCACATGTCGTGCATCACATGTCGGCATCACATGTTGTGGGACACATGTCGTGCATTTACATGTCGTGCATCACATGTCGGGGCATCACATGTCGTGCATCACATGTCGTGCATCACATGTCGTGCATCACATGTTGTGCAACACATGTTGTGCATCACATGTCGTGCAATCACATGTCGTGCATCACATGGGCGTGCATCACATGTCGTGCATCACATGTTGTGCATCACATGTTGTGCACAAAATGGGCGTGCATCACATGTGTGCATCACATGTCGTGGGAAACACATGTTGTGGGTCACAAGTCGTGCATCACATGTTTGCATCACATGTTGTGCATCACATGTCGTGCATCACATGTTGTGCATCACATGTCGTGCATCACATGTTGTGCATCACATGTCGTGCATCACATGTCGTGCATCACATGTTGTGCATCACATGTTGTGCATCACATGTCGTGCATCACATGTCGTGCATCACATGTCGTGCATCACATGTTGTGCATCACATGTTGTGCATCACATGTTTGTGCATCACATGTCGTGCAAATCCAACATGTGTGCATCACGGGAAATGTTTTATTGTTTTCACCTTTGGGATCACATGGGCACAAAAATTTTTTTGTCAAAGTCTCCCCTTTTTCCAAAAGTCGGCTGGTATAATTAAACACCTGCCATGCTGGTATTATTAACTGTGCCATGCTGGTATATTATCCCTTTGCCTTGCTGGTATTATTAAATCCTCTGCCATGTGGTATTATTAACCCGCTCCCATGCTGGCTATTAATACCTCTTGCACGGGGTATTATTAACCTCTGCCATGCTGGGCAATTTAAACTCTGCATGCTGGAATATTATTACCGTTGCAAGTAGAAATTATTAAAGCTGCCCATTGGCTGTGGTATTATTAACGTTGACCATTGTGGTATTAGTAACCTCTGCTATGCTGGTATTATTAACGCTGCCATGATAGTTTTATTAAAGTGCCAAGCTGTATTTCATTAACGATGCCATGTGGTTATTATTTAACCTCTGCCAATGTGTGGTATTATTAACCTATTCCATGATGGTATTATTTACCTCTGCCATGCTGGTAATATTACACGCTGCCATACTAGTTTTATTAAATGTGCCATACTGGTTTTATTAACCTGCTGCCATACTGGTATTTTTTAACCGTTGCCATACTGGTATTAATAACCTATGCCACGATGGGTATTATTAACCTCTGCCATGGTGGCGTTATTAACTCTGCATGTGGTGGGATTATTACCTCTGCGATGCTGGTATTATTAAACCGATCTGCCTGCTTAGTATTATTAAAAAGCTGCAATGCTGGTTATTATTAAACCGCACACATAATGGTATTATTCACCGCTGCCATTGCTGTATTATTAACTCTGCCATACTGGTATTATTAACCTCTTCCATGCTGTATTATTAAACGCTGTCATATGGTATTATTAACCGTAGCCCTATGGTATTTTTAACCGCTGCCCTGCTGGTATTATGAGAACAGCGCTGCCATACTGGCATTATTCACCGCTGCAATGCTGGTATTATTAAAACAGCTGCCAACACTGGTATTTTAAACCTCTTCCATGATGGTATTATTAACCGCTGTAATAAGGTATTATTAACAGCTGCCATCACTGGTATAATTTACATCTTCATGCTGGTATTATTTACCGTGTCATACGGGCATTCTTAACCGCTGCCATGTGGTATGATTAACCGATGCCATACTGCGTATTATTAAACATCTGCTATGCTGATGTTGTTAACGCAGCCATTGGGTATTACAAAGCAAGCTGCATTCTGGAATTATTAACCGCTGCCATGCTAGTATTATTAACTTGCCATGCTGGTATTATTAAATTCTGACCTGTGGTTTATTAAACGCTGCCATTTGGTATTATTAATCGATGCCATACTGGTATTAATAAACGCTGCCATGATGGTATTATTAACGCTGCATGCTTGTATTTTTAACCTCTGCATGCTGGTATATTAAACTCTGCCATGCTGGTATTATTAACCTCTTCCATGCTGGTATTATTAACCGCTGCATACTGGTATTATTAACCGCTGCCATACTGGTATTATTAACCTATGCCATGCTGGGTATTATTACACTTACCATGACTTGTGTTATTAAACCTAGCATGTGGTAATATTAAACTCTACCATGCTTGTGTGTATTAACTCTGCCATGTTGGTATTATTTACCTCTTGGCCATGCTGGTATTATTAACCGCTGTATACTGGTATTATTAACCGCCTGCCATACTGCGTATTATTATTTTCCATTGTTGTATTTTAACTCTCATGCTTGATTAATGAACCTCTGCAAGCTCTGTACTCTATTAACCTCTTCCATGCTTGTGATATTAACTCTGCCCAAGTTGGTATTATTTAACCTCTGCCATGTGGTATTATTAACCGCTGTCATATGGTTATTTTTAACCTTGCATGTGGTATTAATAATTCTGCCATGCTGGTATAAATAACTCTGCCATGCTGGTATTATTAACCTCTTGCCATGCTGGTAATTATAACTTGCCAAGGCTGGTATTATTACTCTGCCGGCTGTATTATTAAACCTTTGCCATTTTTTTATTTGGGGGGGGCTTAATTAGGGGGTATTAATAACCGTGCCATGCTGGTATTATTAAACCTGTGCCATGATGGTATTATTAACCGTGCAATGCTGGTATATGTAGCCGATGCCATGTGGTATTAATAACCGATACCATGCAGGTATTGTTATCTTGGCATGTGGTATTGATAACCTCTGGCCATGCTGGTTTATTAACTCTGCAAGCTGGTAAAATAACCGCTGCCCTGCTGGTAATATTTTAACTCTTGCATGTGGTCAATATTAACCTCTGCGGCTGGGTATTATTAACCCTCTGCCATGATGGTATTTATAACCGCAGCCATGACTGTATATTAACTTCTGCCATGCAGGTATTATTAACCGCTGCCAACTTGTGGTATATTAAACCTCTGCCCGCTGGTTTCTTAACCTCTGCCATGCTGGTCAATTAACCCTGCCATGTGGTATTATTAAACAGGTGCCTTGCTGGAATTTAATAACCTCAGCCATGTGGTTTATTACTTGCCATGCTGGTATTAATAACCGCCTCCCATGTGGTATTATTAAACTCTGCACGCGGGTGGTATTATTAACCTCTGCCATGCTGGCATTATTAACCTTGCCATGATGGTATTATTAAACGTTGCCAGCTAGGAATTATTAAAAAGCTGCCTTGTGGTATTTTAAAACCGTTCTGCCATGCTGCGTATTATTAACCTTGCCATAGTGGTATTATTAACGCTGCCATGATTAGTTTATGAAAGCTGCCAAGCCTGGTATTATTAACCTCTGCAATGCTGGTATTATTATACCTCTGCCATGGCTGGAATTATTAAACCTTTCCATGCTGGTATCTATTAACCTCTGCCAGCTGGTATGGTATTATTAACCGTGCCATACTCTGTCTTATAACCGGTGCCACTACTGGTATTAATAACCGTGCCATATGGTATTATTAACGTTTGCCATATGGTATTATTAACTCTGCCTCGTGGTATTATTTAACTCTGATGTGGCGTACTTAACTCTGCCATGCTGTATTATTAACCTCTGCGAAGTGGTATTATAAACGTTGCCATGCTGTAATATTTAAAAGCCTGCCATGTGGTATTATGAACGACCAATACTGGTTTTATTCAACCGTGCCATGCTGGTATTAGTACCTCTGCCATACTGGTATATTAACCCTCTTCATGTGGTATTATAACCGCTGTCATACTGGTATTATTAAACGTGCCATCCTGGTATTATTAACAGTTGCATGCTGGTATATTTACCGCTGCCTTACTGGCATTATTCACCGCTGCCTTGCTGGTATTATTAACGCTTGCCACACTGGTATTATTAAACCTTCTTCCATGCAGGTATTATTTAACCGCTGTAATAATGGTATTATTTACCGCTGCAATTCACTGGTATTATAAACCTCTTCCATGCGGGTATTATTACGCTGTCTACTGGATTATTAAAACGCTGCATGCTGGTATTATTAACCGAATGCCTTACTGGTATTATTAACCTTCTGCTATGCTTGTATTGTTAACCGCTGCCTTACTGGTATTTCAAGAGCTGCCATTCTGGAATTTATTAACCGATGCCATGTAGTATTATTAACCTTTGCCTTACTGGTATTATTAACTCTGACATGCTGGTATTATTAACCGCTGCCATTCTGGTATTATTATGATGCATAATCGGTCTTAATAACCGTGACATGCTGGTATTATTAACCCGCTGACATGCTAGTATTATTACCTTGCCATGAGGTATTATTAACCTCTGCATGCTGGTATTATTACCTCTGCCAAGCTGGTATTTATTACCTCTGCACATGGTGGTATTATTAACTCTGCCATGCTGGTATTATTAACCTCTGGCATACTGGTATTTATTAGCTCTTGCATGCTGGTATTAGTAACCGATGCCATTGTGTTATTACTAACCTCTGCTTATGGTATTACTAACTTGCCATACTGGTATTCTTGCCTCGGCCTTGCTGGTATTATTAACCGCTGCATACTGGTATTATTTACCTCTGCCATGCAGGTATTATTCAACCTCTGCAATATGGGATTCATTAACCTCTGCCATGCTGGTAGTATTCACCTCTTGCATGCTGGAATTATTAACCTGTGCATTACTGGTATTATTAACTCTGCCATGCTCGGAATTATGAACCTTGCCATGCTGGTATTATTAACCTCTGCCCATTACTGGTATTATTAACCTTGCTATGCTGGTATTATTAAACCGCTGCCATACTGGTATTATTAACTCTTGCCATGCAGTATTATTACCTTGACATGCTGCGTTCTTATTAACTCTTCCTGCTGGTAATATTTACGCTAGTCAAACTGGTATTATTTACCGCAGCATACTGGTATTATTAACCTTTCCATGATGGTATTATTAAACTCTGCCATGCTGGGTTTATTAACCTCTGCATGCTGGATTTTTATAACTCTGCCAATTACTGGTATTTATTAGGCCCTCTGCATGCTGGTATTAGTAAAACGCTGCACATGTGGTATTCTAATCTACTTTGCCTTACTGGTATTATTTAAACCACTGCAATAATTGTTATTATTCGCCTCTACCATGCTGGTATTATTAACCGCTGCCATACTGGTATATTACTCTGCCATGTGTTATTATTATCCTCTGCATACTGGTATTATTAACCTCTGCAAGTGGTATTATTTAACCTCCGCCACATGTGGTATTTATTAAACCTTTGCAATACTGGTATTTTATCCTCTGCTATGTGGTATTATTCACCGCTGCAATTACTGGTATACAAAGCTGTGCCATTCTGGCATTATTATTCACCGCTGCCATGCTGGTTTATTAACCGCTGCATAATGGTCCTTATTCACCGCGCCATGCTGGTATTATTAACCGCTGCATACTGGTATTATTAACCTCTTCCATTGCTGGTATTTTAAGCGCTGTATACTGGTTTTATATAACGCTTGCATACTTGTATATTTAACTCTTCCATGCTGGTATTATTACCGCGTCATACTAGTATATTAAACCGCTGCCTTGCTGGTATTATTAACGTTGCCAAATGTATTCTTAACTTGCTATGCTGGTATTATTAACCGCGCCATACTGGTATTACAAGCACGCTGCCAATTCTGATATTTATTAACGCTGCCATGCTGGTATTATTAACCGCTGCCATGATGGAATTATTAATCGATTCCTACTGGTATTAATAAACCACTGCCTTACTGGCATCATTATCCGCTGCCCATGCTGGTATTATTAGCGATGCTGATGGTATTTATAACGATACGATGCTGGTATTGTTAACTTGGGCATGCTGGTATGTTAACCTCTCGCAATGCTGGTATTATTAACCTCTGCCTAGTCGAGTATTATTAACGCTGCATGCAGGAATTATTAACTCTGCCATGCTGGTTTTAATAACCTCTGCCAGGCTGGTATTTATAACCTTGCCATGCTGGTATTATTAACCGCAGCCTTGCTGGTATTATTAACTTCGGCAGGGCTGGTATTATTAACGCTGCCATTGCGGGTATTAGTCACTCTGTCATGTGGTTTATTACTCTGCCATGTGGTATTATTAACTCTGCATTTCTGGTGTTATTACCTCTGCCATGCTTGTAATATTTATCTCTGCCATCGCCCGGTATTATTAACTCTGCCATGCTGGTATTATTAACACGCTGCCATACTGGTATTAATAACTCTGCCATTACTGGTATTATTAACCGCTGCTCATACTGGTTATTATTTCCCGCCTGCCATGTGGTATTATTAAACCTCTAGCCACGCTTGGTATATTTAAATCTGCCATGCTGGCAATATTAACCTCTGCCATTGCTGGTATTATTAACCTTGCCATGCTAGTATTAATAACGTTTGCCATGCTAGTATCATTAAAGCTGCCATGATGGATTATTAACCCGCCTGTAATGCTGGATTATAACCTCTGCATGCTGGTATTAATTAACTCTGCCATGCTGGTATTATTAACCTTGCCATGCTGGTATTATTAGCGCTGCCATGTTAGTATTATTAAAAGCTGCCATTCTGTATTTATTAACCTCTGCCCTGCTAGGTATTAATTAAACTCTAGCCATGCTGGTATTATTAAACCTCCTTCATGCTGAGTAATATGAAACTCTGCCATGCTGGTATTTAATAACCGCTGCCATACTGGTATATTAAACTCTGCCATACTGGTATTATTAACCGCTGCATACAGGTCTATTAACGTTGCATGCTGGTATTATTAACTCTGCCTCGCTGTTATTTTAACCTCCTGCCATGCTGGCATTATTAACCTCTGCCATGTTGGTGTTATTACCTCTGCCATGTGGTATTTTATTAAACCGTTGCCATGTCATATTATTAAAAGTGCCATGGCTGGTATTTTTAAACCCGCTGCAAACTGGTATTATTCACCGATGCCATGTGGATTAGTAACGATGCCATACTTGTATTATTAACTTTCCATGTGGAATTATTAACCGCAGTATACTGGTATTATTAACCGCCTTGCCATTGGTTTTATTAAACCGCTGCCATGCTGGTTACAAAATTTTATAATTAAACCGCTGCATAACTTGTATATTAAACCTTTCCATGCTGGATATTTTTAACCGCTGCAATAATGGTTATTATTAACCGCTGCCATACTGGTATTATTAAACTCTTCATGCTGGTTTATTAACCGCTGTCTACTGGTATTATTTATAACCTTGCATTGTGGTATTATTAACCGTGCCGTAATGGTATTATTAAACCTTGCTATGCTGGTTTATTAACGAGCCATATGGTATTACAAGAGCTGCATTCTGATATTATTAAGTGCATGTGGTATTATAAACCGCTGCAATGCTGGTAATATTAACTCTGCCATGCTGGATTTTAAACTCTGCATGCTGGTCTTATTACTCTGCATGTGGGTATTATTAACTTGCCATGCTGGTATTATTATCCTCTGCCATGCTGGTATTATTAACCTATGCCATACTGGTATTATTAAGCTCTGCTGTGGTATAATTAACCGATGCTATGTGGTTTATTAAACCTCTTCAGCTGTAATTATTAAACTCTGCCTGCTGGTATTATTAAACCTCTGCCATTGCTTGTATTATTAACCTCTGCCATGTGGTATTACAATAACCTGCATACTGGTATTTATTAACTCTTGCATGAAGTTAGATGGTATATAAACGATGCCTATGTGGTATTATTAACCTCTGCCATCTGGTATTATTAACTAGCCATACTGGTATTATTACCTCTGCCATCCTGGTATTTTAACCTTCTGCATGTGGTAATTATTAATCCGATTACCATGCTGTGTTTATTTATCTCTTGCCAAGCTGGTATTATTAACTCTGACATGCAGGTATTATTAAACGCTGCCATTCTGGTATTATAATCGTTTGGCAATACTGGTATTAATATCCGCTGCAATGTGGTATTCATTAACCGTGCCATGTAGTATTATTAACCTCAGCAATGCTGGTATTACTTAACCTTGCAATGCTGGTATTATTAACCTTGCCATGCTAGGTATTATTAACCTCTGCCATGCTGGGTATTAATTAACTCTTCCATTGCTGTTATTTTACTAACCTATGCCATATGTATTATTAGCCTCTGGCCTTGTTGGTAATTAGTAAACGACTGCCATGTGGCTATTACTAACCTACTGCCTTACTGGTATTACTAACCTCTGCATACTGGATTATTGCCTCTGCTTGTGGTATTATTAACCGCTGCCATAAATGGTATTATTAAAACTTGCCCTGTGGTATTATTATCCTTGCCGTAGCGTTTTATTACCTTGATGCTGGTATTATTAACCTCTGCCATGCTGGCTATATTAAACTCGCCATACTGGTATTATTAAAACTCTGCATGCCTGGTAGTATTAACCTCTGCCATGTTGTATTATAAAACATGCCTACTGGTATTTTTTAACTCTGCTATGCTGGTTTATTAACCGCCTGCCATACTGGTATTACATGCAGCTTGCCATTCCTGGTATTATTCCCCGCTGCCATGCTGGTATTATTAACCGCTGTTCCATAACTGGAATTATTCACCGCTGCCAAGCTGTAGTAATTAACCGCTGCCATACTGGTATGTATAAACCTCTGCCTTGTGGTATTTTAAAACGCTGTCATATGGTATTATAAACGCTGCCATCGGGTATTATTAACCTCTTCCATGCTGTATATTAGCGTGTCTACTGGTCTTAATAAGCGCTGCATGTGGTATTATTAACGTTTGCCATATGGTTTATTAAACCTCTGCTCTGCTGGTATTTTAACCGCTGCCATATGGTTTACAATCAGCTGCTGCATGGTATTATTCACCGCTGCCATGTCTTGTATTATTAACCGCTGCCATAATGGTAACTCATTCACCGTGGCCATGATGGTATATGAACCGCTGCATTACTTGGTATTATTAACGCTTCCTGCTGGTGTTATTAACAGCTGTATATGTTTATTAATCGCTGCCCTACTGGTATTTATTAACCTCTTCATGCTGGTATATTAAACCGTGTCATATGGTATTATTAACGCTTGCCATGCTGGTATTATAACGTTGCATTCTGGTAGTATTAACCTCTGCTATGCTGGTATTATTACCGTGCCATACTGGTATTACAAGCAGCTGCCATTTCTGGTATTATTAACCGTGCCAGTTATATTATTAACCGCTGCCATGCTGGTATTTATTATTCGTATGCCATATGGTCTTAATAACCATGCCATACTGGTTTTATATCGTGCTCATGTGGTATTATTAACCTCTGCCATGCTCGGTATTATTAACTCTGCCCATGCTGGTAATCTATTAACTATGCCATACTGGTATTATTAACCTCTTGCATGAGGTATTATTAACCTCTGCATGCTGGTCATTTTTAAACCTGCAATGTGGTATTATTAATCGATGCCATACTGGTATTATTATTATTACCATTTCATACATTAATACCTTATTATCTAATGCCTTTTTTTCTGGTATTATTACCGCTGCACATGCCTGATATATATTAAACCACTGCCATGCTGGATTATTTTAAACTCTGCAATTGCTGGTATTATTAAACTCTGCCAAGCTTGGTATTATTAACATCTGCTGCTGGAATATTAACCGCTGCCAGTACTGTATTAATAACCGCGCATGCTGGTATTATTAACCGCTGCCATGCTAGTATTATTACCTATGCCATGTAGTATTATTAACCTAGCATGTAGTGTTATTAACCTCTGCCATGTGGTATTATTAACCTCTGCATGCAGGTTTTTATTAAACTCTCGCATTGCTGGTATTATAACTCTGCAATACTGGTATTATTAGCTTGCCTGCTGGATTAGGTAAACGTGCCTGCTGGTATTACTTACATCTGCCTTACTGGTATTACTAAACCACTGCCATATGGTTTTATTAGCTTGCATGCTGTGGTGTATTATTAACCGATAGCATACTGGTATATTAACCTTGCATGCTGGAATTATTAACCTCTGACATCTGTTATTATTATCCTCTAGCCATGTGTTATTATTAACTCTGCCCATGTGTATTATTAACCTCTGCATTACGGTTTTATTAACTCTGCAAGATGGTATCTTTAACCTCTGCCTGCTGGTATTATTAACCTCTGCATACTGGTATTATTAACCTCTGCCAGCTGGTAATATTAACGTGCTATTGGTATTATTAACCTCTGCCATACTGGTATATTAACTCTGCGTGGCTGGGGTAATATTAAACCGCTGCAATACTGGTATTATTATCGTGACATTTGGTATTTTTAAACCTCTGCATACTGGTATTATTAACCTCGGTTATGTGGTATTATTACTCTGCCATACTGTTATTATTAACTTCTCCATGTGGTTATTATTAACTATGCCATGCTGGTATTATTAACCTCTGCCATACTTGTATTATTAATCTCTGCATACTGTTATATTAACCTATGCCTATGATATTATTAAACCTTACATGCTGCGTATTTTTACCTTGCCATGCTGGTATTATTAACTCTGCAATATGGTATTATTAACCTTTGCTATATGGTTATTATCTACACTCTGCCTTCTTGGTATATTCAACCTCTGCCATGAGGGATATTATTAACCTCTGCCAGGTGGTATTAGTACCTGTGCCTGCGGTAACTTAAACCTGTGCCTTGATGGTCTTATTAACCTTGCCCTGCTTGTATTATTACCTCTGCCATGCTGGTTTTAATTAACCTATGCTTTGCGGTATTATAACCTCTGCCTGGGATTATTAACTCTGCCATTGCTGGTAATTATTAACCATAGCCATGGTGGTGGATTATTAACCTCTGCCATGCTGGTAATATTAACATCTGCCATGCTGGTATTTATTAACCTCTGCCATGTGGAATTATTAACTCTGCCTTGACTGGTTTTATTAACCTGTGCCATGCTGGTATATTAACTTCTGCATGCTTTTATTAATTAACTCTGCATGCTGGTTTTATTAACTGTGCCATGATGGATTTTAACTTGCATGCTGTGTATTATTAACCTTGCCTGCTGGTTTATTACCTTTGCCATGATGGTTTTATTAACCTCTGCCCTTGCTGGTATTATTAACCTCTGCCATGCTGGTATTATTACTGTGCATGCTGGTTTTATTACCTCTGCCAAGCTTTATTATTAACTCTGCCATGTTGGTTTATTAACCTTTTCCATGCTGTATTTTAACTCTGCATGTGGTTTATTAACCTCTGCCATGCTGTTTATTATCCTCTGCCCAGCTAGGGTTATCTTATTAAACCTCGCCATGTGGATATTACCTTGCCATGCTTGGTTTCTTAACCTCTGCATCGCTTGGTATTAGATGCTTGTGGCCAGGTACACACAATTATCTCTCAGCACCTGTTGTTGTGCTAAACTATTTTATTCTGAGCTGTAACAACTTGCCCCTTCGGGAACTATAAATTATTATTCATAGCCTGTATTCCGTGTGACAAGAGAAGACCATCTAAAGATGGTTAGCATAGCACTAAGTCAAGCCATTTTTTCAGGAGAGTAAAGGAATCATCAAAATCAGGAGCAGGAACGGGTGACGCAGCATGTGGTGTGCTGTTTTGCAGCGTCCAGTGATTGTAACATGAGCGTAGCCATCCAAAGTTTAACTAACAGCATTCGTGACTTATTTCTATCAGGGTCACCACAAGTTACCCTGATCTTCAGTTATTATGGTTTTGCGTTAAGGGCAAGAGTTACAGTAAAGCTATTAATCAAATAACGCATGAAAGAAATTTTTTATGGTATTTATTAGAAAAATTCGGCTCTGGACCTTGTACAGGTGTATATTAAACAGTGTGTCTGTGTGAAGGAGCAATTGACTGTGGACATGTATGGTTGTAGTATCAGGCAGGGCAGGTTAAAGTTAGAGAATGACTTGTCCGTATGATGGAAATGTGGGCGGGGCGCAAGATGTTTTGAATAGTGTTTAAGACTAACGTAATGGGAGTGATGCGCTTTCTTTATGTTCAGTAGTGGATGGAAACTGGAACCGTTGTGATCCAGGCAACTTATTTCTTTTCTTGCGTTTTATGTTCTTATTCTTTGGTTTTATGTTCTTATTCTTGGGTTTTATGTTCTTTTTTGGGTAGCATTGAAAATTGCGTTGGGAAAAATGTATTGGTAGTGGGATGGAGCAACAGGGCCTGTGCAGTGTTCCTCCTTTCTTATGTTCTTCTTATGTTATTAAGTTAACTGGAATCGGTTCTTATCAGGTTCGCTAATACACCGTTGGTCCTTTATTCCAGATCTATCTATTGCTTGGGCGCTGATCTCATTCTTTTTGTTTATTGTGATCTTGTCTATGTGAGGGCATGTTCGATGAGTCGCTCTATTTAACTCATTTTAGGAGTGTACCACTTGGGGAGTGTCACTTGGGAGTGTCACTGGAGTGTCACTTGGGAGTGTCCACTAGGAACTGGAGGTTCCACTTGGGCGTGTCCACTTGGGAGTGTCCACCTTGAAAGTGTCCACTTGGTTTGTGACCACTTGGGGTGTCCACTTGGGAGTGTCATTGGTGAGTGTCCATTGGGAGAGTTACAGCAGCGTAGATACTGGACGGGAAAATAGTGGGTCGTTAACTTGATGGGACAGTTGTTTGCAGTAGTACCGCGATGAGACTTCTCATGCCGAGCCTCAGGCTTCCACTACATGGAAGAACTAAATATTCATAGAGAAGTTATAGTAGACGCGGCGTTGTACGACGGACTCGGACCTGAAGTCTGAAATCCTTGAAGAAAAAGTAGGGGAAAGCATAGAAGAGTTTAAACTGTTGTGGTAAGAAACTCTGGCTTGATATATGCAGAATACTAAGGGTGATTACCAAACAGACCCTGGCGTTTCAAGCTGACTGGACACGCACCTAAAGTCGGTTCCTGACAGCGGGTGGGCTCGTCCGTTGGTTTGCGTGCTGCCAGCTGCAAACAGCCTGTTGATCAGGCTTGATCCAAAGGGGGCTGGGCACAGACGGGACCGCGGGGGGCGGTGACCCCGGAACTCACTCAGGTTAAAACTTCAGGCAATTGGCCGGGGCTCGTACAGAACAGAGAGTTTACTTCTTCTTGCCCACGTTGTGTCATAGAGTAAGAATCAAACTGTATCAGATCATACTTGATACTTATAAGGAAATAGGATTACTAATAGATGTTTGCCAAAGAGAGGACACAAAGGATGGCACTCTGCGTCACTCTCACGACCAGATGTGAATGTTATACGTGGGTTTACTCGAGTTATCTACCTTATCTATCTAGGTTCCATGGTAAATAATGATTCAGTTTACAATACCAAGTAACATTGTTGGGGACGAAGGAGTGAATCTAAGTGTGACAGGTTTTCTATTCGCCTAGATTAACACATCATGGTGGAGCTGCACAACTTTGTTTGAAGAATTGTACCCATCTGAAGAAATGAAGCTGACATAGTCAGAGATCAGTCAACGTATGACAGTCACGGTGAGGACAGATGTTAGCATCAGTGGTGATTTTCAGCTGTAATCTGCTGGTGGTGTTGGTTGTAGGATTTGGAGGACCAACGTGGTAACGTCAAAGGACGCATATCTTTCTCATGTGTATATGTGAAAATACGGGAATAATGAGTCCTCGTATATTTCAGGGATGTGCCGGATTGCATGGCACCGAGGAAAAAACTATTAGCAAGGTGATCTAGCAACTTGTTAGTCACTGTCCTGTTCTGCTAAACGATAGAGCCTGTTGCTGGGATTGGCGCTAGAGCAAATGCAGGTTTCCTAGAAAGGGTATTAAAGGTTCTAGTCGTGTTCAGAATTTCGTTGGACGGCGGCTCATATAGGAAAACTATAAAACACTGTCTCCGAGAACATTTTCTGAGCTGCGTAAAGTTGGGTCACAAGGAGGTGCAGTAATACATGTTATTATAGTGATAGTGTTAAAAATTCTCTCATGTTAGCGGTGGTGACGATGATTAATCGCCATTACTTAGAGTCCTCTAAGGTATAGAGATGTTCTTAACTGTGTACGGGGACTGGATTGTTCCGAGACGGCGCGATGTACACTGTGCCTGGACGTATACTATTATGTAAATTAAGCATGATTCCGGATACGTAGAAAAACAGTTGGTGGTTTCTTTGGAAGGTTTTGGTCAAAACTTAAGCTCCTAAACTGGGGTTCTGTCCTCTGTGGCACAGAATTACCAGACAGTACGTTTTGTTTGCTCGTCAACTGTATTGAAAACGAAAGTTACATTTCTGCTGTTACATTGCAGGATGACAGGACGTGCTCAGGAAAAATAGATGACAGTACGCCAGTGTCCGGGGTTAAATAGAAAGATTATTACAATTCCCCTAATGGAAATAAGTACTTCTATGACTTTTCTGGGATGTTCAAGGTAATGTACACACAATTACTATGTTTGATAATTGGGTAACTGTATTTATGAGCACTGTACCTATATATAACTTATATTTTATTTTTATTATCACACCGGACGGTTCCCACCCAGGCAGGGTGGCCCGAAACGAAAACTTTCACCATCAATTCATCCATCAATGTCTTGCAAGAAAGTGTGCTTAAACTACAGTTTTAAACTGCAACATTAACACCCTCTTCAGAGTGCAGGCACTGTACTTCATCCTCCAGGACTCAAGTCGGCTGCGTTTCCCTGCAATCCCTTCATAAATGTTACTTTGCTCACACTCCAACAGACGTCAAGTATAAAAACCATTTGTCTCCATTCATCCTATCAAACACGCTCACGCATGCCTGTGGAAGTCCAAGCCCTCGCACACAAAACCTCCTTTACCCCTCCCTCAACCCTTCCTAGTCTACCCCTACCCGCCTTCCTTCCATATACCTCTGTCCATGCATCGGTATTATCTTAACCTTGCATTGCTGGTATTATTAACCTCGGCATGTGGTGTTATTTATCCTCTGCCAGATGGTATTATTATCCTCTCCATGCCGTATTATTAACCTCTGCCATGCTAGGTATTATTAACGCCCCCCCCCCCCCCCTGCCCATTTGGTCATAATATCCTCTGCTCTATGGTATTATTAACCGTAGCTATACTGGTATTATTAACCGTGCCATGCTGGGTATTATTAACCTATGCACGCGATCGGTTATATTATCCTCTGCCATGCTGGATATTAACCTCTGCCTTGCTCTGGTATTATTCACCTCCTTCCTAAATGCTCGTATTTATTACCGTCTGCATGCTAGTATCATTAAAAGCTGCCCATGCTGGTATTATTAACCGCGTTATGATGTTATTATTAACCTCTGCCATGCGGGTTATTATTAACCTCTGCCATGTGGTATTATTAACCTCGCCTGGCTGGTATTCTTAACCGCTGCCATGGTAGTATTATTAAAAGCTGCCCAATGATGGTATTATTTAACTCTGCCATGCTGTATTATTAACTCTGCATTGCTGAGTATTTATTAACATCTTCCATGCTGGTATATTAAACTTGCAATGATGGTATTATTAACCGCTGCAATAACCGGTATTATTAACTCTGCCATACTGGGTATATTAACCGCTGCTTACCGCGTTTATTAACCGTCGCCAATGCTGGGTATTATTATCCTCTGCACGATGTCGGTATTATTAACCTCTGCATGCTGGCAATATTAACTCTTGCCATGCTGTGTTATTACCCTCTGCCATGCTGGTTATTGTTAACCGTTGCCATGCTAGTATTATAAAAAGCTGCCATGCTGGTATTTTTAACGCTGCCATACTGTTTATTATTCACCGCTGCAATGTGGTTTATTAACCGCTGCCATACTTGTATTATTAACCTCTTCCATGCTGGTATTATTAACCGCTGTCATACTGGTATTATTAACCGCTGCCATACTGAATTATTAACCGTGCCATGCTTGGTATATTAACCGTGCCATACTTGTTTATTACCTCTTCCTTGAGGTTATTATTAACCCGAGCATACTGGTCTTATTACCGCTGCCACTACTGGTAAGTTATTAACTCTTCCATGGCTGTATATTACCTTACCATGCTTGTGTTATTAAACCTCTGCCATGTGGTATTATTTAAACTTCTACTTGGCCTTGTGTTATTAATTGCCATGTTGGTATTATTAACCTCTGCCATGCTGGTATTATTAACCGCTGTCTACTGGTTTATTAACCGCTGCCATATGGATATTATTAACCTCTTCCATGCTAGGTAATTATTTAACCTATACCATGCTTGTGTTATTAACCTCTGCATGCTGGAATTATTAACTTTACCATGCTTGTGTTATTAAACCTCTTGACCATGATGGTATTATTAACTCTGCCATGCTGGTATGATTAACCGGCTGACATATGGTATTATTAACCTCTGCCATGATGGTATTAATATCTTCTGCCTGCTGGTATTATTAAAATCTGCCCATGCTGGTTTTATTAAAACTCTTGCCTGCTGGTATTTTAACTCTTGCCAGGCTGGTATTTATTTAACCTCTGCAGGATGTATTATTAAACCTCTGCCATGCTGGTATTATTAACCGCTGCCATGCTGGTGATATTAACCTGTGCATGATGGTATTAATAACGCTGCCTTTGCTGGTATTATTAGCGATGCCATGTGGTTCTTAAAACCGATACCATGCAGGTCTTGTTAACCTCGCAAGTGGTATTGTTAACTCTGCCATGCTGGTATTTTAACCTCTGCCAAGCTGGTATTATTAACCCGCTCGCCATGTGGTAATACATTAACCTATGCCATGTGGATTATAACTCTGCCGTGTGGTATTATTACCTCAGCATGATGGTATTATTAACCGACAGCCATGCTGGTATTATTATCTTCTGCCATGACTTGGTATTATTAACCGCTGCCATGCTGGATTATTACCTCTGCACGATGGTATTATTAACCTCTGCCATGCTGGTATAATTAAACACCTGCCATGCTGGTATTATTAACTGTGCCATGCTGGTATATTATCCCTTTGCCTTGCTGGTATTATTAAATCCTCTGCCATGTGGTATTATTAACCCGCTCCCATGCTGGCTATTAATACCTCTTGCACGGGGTATTATTAACCTCTGCCATGCTGGGCAATTTAAACTCTGCATGCTGGAATATTATTACCGTTGCAAGTAGAAATTATTAAAGCTGCCCATTGGCTGTGGTATTATTAACGTTGACCATTGTGGTATTAGTAACCTCTGCTATGCTGGTATTATTAACGCTGCCATGATAGTTTTATTAAAGTGCCAAGCTGTATTTCATTAACGATGCCATGTGGTTATTATTTAACCTCTGCCAATGTGTGGTATTATTAACCTATTCCATGATGGTATTATTTACCTCTGCCATGCTGGTAATATTACACGCTGCCATACTAGTTTTATTAAATGTGCCATACTGGTTTTATTAACCTGCTGCCATACTGGTATTTTTTAACCGTTGCCATACTGGTATTAATAACCTATGCCACGATGGGTATTATTAACCTCTGCCATGGTGGCGTTATTAACTCTGCATGTGGTGGGATTATTACCTCTGCGATGCTGGTATTATTAAACCGATCTGCCTGCTTAGTATTATTAAAAAGCTGCAATGCTGGTTATTATTAAACCGCACACATAATGGTATTATTCACCGCTGCCATTGCTGTATTATTAACTCTGCCATACTGGTATTATTAACCTCTTCCATGCTGTATTATTAAACGCTGTCATATGGTATTATTAACCGTAGCCCTATGGTATTTTTAACCGCTGCCCTGCTGGTATTATGAGAACAGCGCTGCCATACTGGCATTATTCACCGCTGCAATGCTGGTATTATTAAAACAGCTGCCAACACTGGTATTTTAAACCTCTTCCATGATGGTATTATTAACCGCTGTAATAAGGTATTATTAACAGCTGCCATCACTGGTATAATTTACATCTTCATGCTGGTATTATTTACCGTGTCATACGGGCATTCTTAACCGCTGCCATGTGGTATGATTAACCGATGCCATACTGCGTATTATTAAACATCTGCTATGCTGATGTTGTTAACGCAGCCATTGGGTATTACAAAGCAAGCTGCATTCTGGAATTATTAACCGCTGCCATGCTAGTATTATTAACTTGCCATGCTGGTATTATTAAATTCTGACCTGTGGTTTATTAAACGCTGCCATTTGGTATTATTAATCGATGCCATACTGGTATTAATAAACGCTGCCATGATGGTATTATTAACGCTGCATGCTTGTATTTTTAACCTCTGCCATGCTGGTATTATTAACCTCTGCCATGCTGGTATTATTAACCTCTGCCATGCTGGTATTATTAACCGCTGCCATACTGGTATTATTAACCGCTGCCATACTGGTATTATTAACCTATGCCATGCTGGGTATTATTACACTTACCATGACTTGTGTTATTAAACCTAGCATGTGGTAATATTAAACTCTACCATGCTTGTGTGTATTAACTCTGCCATGTTGGTATTATTTACCTCTTGGCCATGCTGGTATTATTAACCGCTGTATACTGGTATTATTAACCGCCTGCCATACTGCGTATTATTATTTTCCATTGTTGTATTTTAACTCTCATGCTTGATTAATGAACCTCTGCAAGCTCTGTACTCTATTAACCTCTTCCATGCTTGTGATATTAACTCTGCCCAAGTTGGTATTATTTAACCTCTGCCATGTGGTATTATTAACCGCTGTCATATGGTTATTTTTAACCTTGCATGTGGTATTAATAATTCTGCCATGCTGGTATAAATAACTCTGCCATGCTGGTATTATTAACCTCTTGCCATGCTGGTAATTATAACTTGCCAAGGCTGGTATTATTACTCTGCCGGCTGTATTATTAAACCTTTGCCATTTTTTTATTTGGGGGGGGCTTAATTAGGGGGTATTAATAACCGTGCCATGCTGGTATTATTAAACCTGTGCCATGATGGTATTATTAACCGTGCAATGCTGGTATATGTAGCCGATGCCATGTGGTATTAATAACCGATACCATGCAGGTATTGTTATCTTGGCATGTGGTATTGATAACCTCTGGCCATGCTGGTTTATTAACTCTGCAAGCTGGTAAAATAACCGCTGCCCTGCTGGTAATATTTTAACTCTTGCATGTGGTCAATATTAACCTCTGCGGCTGGGTATTATTAACCCTCTGCCATGATGGTATTTATAACCGCAGCCATGACTGTATATTAACTTCTGCCATGCAGGTATTATTAACCGCTGCCAACTTGTGGTATATTAAACCTCTGCCCGCTGGTTTCTTAACCTCTGCCATGCTGGTCAATTAACCCTGCCATGTGGTATTATTAAACAGGTGCCTTGCTGGAATTTAATAACCTCAGCCATGTGGTTTATTACTTGCCATGCTGGTATTAATAACCGCCTCCCATGTGGTATTATTAAACTCTGCACGCGGGTGGTATTATTAACCTCTGCCATGCTGGCATTATTAACCTTGCCATGATGGTATTATTAAACGTTGCCAGCTAGGAATTATTAAAAAGCTGCCTTGTGGTATTTTAAAACCGTTCTGCCATGCTGCGTATTATTAACCTTGCCATAGTGGTATTATTAACGCTGCCATGATTAGTTTATGAAAGCTGCCAAGCCTGGTATTATTAACCTCTGCAATGCTGGTATTATTATACCTCTGCCATGGCTGGAATTATTAAACCTTTCCATGCTGGTATCTATTAACCTCTGCCAGCTGGTATGGTATTATTAACCGTGCCATACTCTGTCTTATAACCGGTGCCACTACTGGTATTAATAACCGTGCCATATGGTATTATTAACGTTTGCCATATGGTATTATTAACTCTGCCTCGTGGTATTATTTAACTCTGATGTGGCGTACTTAACTCTGCCATGCTGTATTATTAACCTCTGCGAAGTGGTATTATAAACGTTGCCATGCTGTAATATTTAAAAGCCTGCCATGTGGTATTATGAACGACCAATACTGGTTTTATTCAACCGTGCCATGCTGGTATTAGTACCTCTGCCATACTGGTATATTAACCCTCTTCATGTGGTATTATAACCGCTGTCATACTGGTATTATTAAACGTGCCATCCTGGTATTATTAACAGTTGCATGCTGGTATATTTACCGCTGCCTTACTGGCATTATTCACCGCTGCCTTGCTGGTATTATTAACGCTTGCCACACTGGTATTATTAAACCTTCTTCCATGCAGGTATTATTTAACCGCTGTAATAATGGTATTATTTACCGCTGCAATTCACTGGTATTATAAACCTCTTCCATGCGGGTATTATTACGCTGTCTACTGGATTATTAAAACGCTGCATGCTGGTATTATTAACCGAATGCCTTACTGGTATTATTAACCTTCTGCTATGCTTGTATTGTTAACCGCTGCCTTACTGGTATTTCAAGAGCTGCCATTCTGGAATTTATTAACCGATGCCATGTAGTATTATTAACCTTTGCCTTACTGGTATTATTAACTCTGACATGCTGGTATTATTAACCGCTGCCATTCTGGTATTATTATGATGCATAATCGGTCTTAATAACCGTGACATGCTGGTATTATTAACCCGCTGACATGCTAGTATTATTACCTTGCCATGAGGTATTATTAACCTCTGCATGCTGGTATTATTACCTCTGCCAAGCTGGTATTTATTACCTCTGCACATGGTGGTATTATTAACTCTGCCATGCTGGTATTATTAACCTCTGGCATACTGGTATTTATTAGCTCTTGCATGCTGGTATTAGTAACCGATGCCATTGTGTTATTACTAACCTCTGCTTATGGTATTACTAACTTGCCATACTGGTATTCTTGCCTCGGCCTTGCTGGTATTATTAACCGCTGCATACTGGTATTATTTACCTCTGCCATGCAGGTATTATTCAACCTCTGCAATATGGGATTCATTAACCTCTGCCATGCTGGTAGTATTCACCTCTTGCATGCTGGAATTATTAACCTGTGCATTACTGGTATTATTAACTCTGCCATGCTCGGAATTATGAACCTTGCCATGCTGGTATTATTAACCTCTGCCCATTACTGGTATTATTAACCTTGCTATGCTGGTATTATTAAACCGCTGCCATACTGGTATTATTAACTCTTGCCATGCAGTATTATTACCTTGACATGCTGCGTTCTTATTAACTCTTCCTGCTGGTAATATTTACGCTAGTCAAACTGGTATTATTTACCGCAGCATACTGGTATTATTAACCTTTCCATGATGGTATTATTAAACTCTGCCATGCTGGGTTTATTAACCTCTGCATGCTGGATTTTTATAACTCTGCCAATTACTGGTATTTATTAGGCCCTCTGCATGCTGGTATTAGTAAAACGCTGCACATGTGGTATTCTAATCTACTTTGCCTTACTGGTATTATTTAAACCACTGCAATAATTGTTATTATTCGCCTCTACCATGCTGGTATTATTAACCGCTGCCATACTGGTATATTACTCTGCCATGTGTTATTATTATCCTCTGCATACTGGTATTATTAACCTCTGCAAGTGGTATTATTTAACCTCCGCCACATGTGGTATTTATTAAACCTTTGCAATACTGGTATTTTATCCTCTGCTATGTGGTATTATTCACCGCTGCAATTACTGGTATACAAAGCTGTGCCATTCTGGCATTATTATTCACCGCTGCCATGCTGGTTTATTAACCGCTGCATAATGGTCCTTATTCACCGCGCCATGCTGGTATTATTAACCGCTGCATACTGGTATTATTAACCTCTTCCATTGCTGGTATTTTAAGCGCTGTATACTGGTTTTATATAACGCTTGCATACTTGTATATTTAACTCTTCCATGCTGGTATTATTACCGCGTCATACTAGTATATTAAACCGCTGCCTTGCTGGTATTATTAACGTTGCCAAATGTATTCTTAACTTGCTATGCTGGTATTATTAACCGCGCCATACTGGTATTACAAGCACGCTGCCAATTCTGATATTTATTAACGCTGCCATGCTGGTATTATTAACCGCTGCCATGATGGAATTATTAATCGATTCCTACTGGTATTAATAAACCACTGCCTTACTGGCATCATTATCCGCTGCCCATGCTGGTATTATTAGCGATGCTGATGGTATTTATAACGATACGATGCTGGTATTGTTAACTTGGGCATGCTGGTATGTTAACCTCTCGCAATGCTGGTATTATTAACCTCTGCCTAGTCGAGTATTATTAACGCTGCATGCAGGAATTATTAACTCTGCCATGCTGGTTTTAATAACCTCTGCCAGGCTGGTATTTATAACCTTGCCATGCTGGTATTATTAACCGCAGCCTTGCTGGTATTATTAACTTCGGCAGGGCTGGTATTATTAACGCTGCCATTGCGGGTATTAGTCACTCTGTCATGTGGTTTATTACTCTGCCATGTGGTATTATTAACTCTGCATTTCTGGTGTTATTACCTCTGCCATGCTTGTAATATTTATCTCTGCCATCGCCCGGTATTATTAACTCTGCCATGCTGGTATTATTAACACGCTGCCATACTGGTATTAATAACTCTGCCATTACTGGTATTATTAACCGCTGCTCATACTGGTTATTATTTCCCGCCTGCCATGTGGTATTATTAAACCTCTAGCCACGCTTGGTATATTTAAATCTGCCATGCTGGCAATATTAACCTCTGCCATTGCTGGTATTATTAACCTTGCCATGCTAGTATTAATAACGTTTGCCATGCTAGTATCATTAAAGCTGCCATGATGGATTATTAACCCGCCTGTAATGCTGGATTATAACCTCTGCATGCTGGTATTAATTAACTCTGCCATGCTGGTATTATTAACCTTGCCATGCTGGTATTATTAGCGCTGCCATGTTAGTATTATTAAAAGCTGCCATTCTGTATTTATTAACCTCTGCCCTGCTAGGTATTAATTAAACTCTAGCCATGCTGGTATTATTAAACCTCCTTCATGCTGAGTAATATGAAACTCTGCCATGCTGGTATTTAATAACCGCTGCCATACTGGTATATTAAACTCTGCCATACTGGTATTATTAACCGCTGCATACAGGTCTATTAACGTTGCATGCTGGTATTATTAACTCTGCCTCGCTGTTATTTTAACCTCCTGCCATGCTGGCATTATTAACCTCTGCCATGTTGGTGTTATTACCTCTGCCATGTGGTATTTTATTAAACCGTTGCCATGTCATATTATTAAAAGTGCCATGGCTGGTATTTTTAAACCCGCTGCAAACTGGTATTATTCACCGATGCCATGTGGATTAGTAACGATGCCATACTTGTATTATTAACTTTCCATGTGGAATTATTAACCGCAGTATACTGGTATTATTAACCGCCTTGCCATTGGTTTTATTAAACCGCTGCCATGCTGGTTACAAAATTTTATAATTAAACCGCTGCATAACTTGTATATTAAACCTTTCCATGCTGGATATTTTTAACCGCTGCAATAATGGTTATTATTAACCGCTGCCATACTGGTATTATTAAACTCTTCATGCTGGTTTATTAACCGCTGTCTACTGGTATTATTTATAACCTTGCATTGTGGTATTATTAACCGTGCCGTAATGGTATTATTAAACCTTGCTATGCTGGTTTATTAACGAGCCATATGGTATTACAAGAGCTGCATTCTGATATTATTAAGTGCATGTGGTATTATAAACCGCTGCAATGCTGGTAATATTAACTCTGCCATGCTGGATTTTAAACTCTGCATGCTGGTCTTATTACTCTGCATGTGGGTATTATTAACTTGCCATGCTGGTATTATTATCCTCTGCCATGCTGGTATTATTAACCTATGCCATACTGGTATTATTAAGCTCTGCTGTGGTATAATTAACCGATGCTATGTGGTTTATTAAACCTCTTCAGCTGTAATTATTAAACTCTGCCTGCTGGTATTATTAAACCTCTGCCATTGCTTGTATTATTAACCTCTGCCATGTGGTATTACAATAACCTGCATACTGGTATTTATTAACTCTTGCATGAAGTTAGATGGTATATAAACGATGCCTATGTGGTATTATTAACCTCTGCCATCTGGTATTATTAACTAGCCATACTGGTATTATTACCTCTGCCATCCTGGTATTTTAACCTTCTGCATGTGGTAATTATTAATCCGATTACCATGCTGTGTTTATTTATCTCTTGCCAAGCTGGTATTATTAACTCTGACATGCAGGTATTATTAAACGCTGCCATTCTGGTATTATAATCGTTTGGCAATACTGGTATTAATATCCGCTGCAATGTGGTATTCATTAACCGTGCCATGTAGTATTATTAACCTCAGCAATGCTGGTATTACTTAACCTTGCAATGCTGGTATTATTAACCTTGCCATGCTAGGTATTATTAACCTCTGCCATGCTGGGTATTAATTAACTCTTCCATTGCTGTTATTTTACTAACCTATGCCATATGTATTATTAGCCTCTGGCCTTGTTGGTAATTAGTAAACGACTGCCATGTGGCTATTACTAACCTACTGCCTTACTGGTATTACTAACCTCTGCATACTGGATTATTGCCTCTGCTTGTGGTATTATTAACCGCTGCCATAAATGGTATTATTAAAACTTGCCCTGTGGTATTATTATCCTTGCCGTAGCGTTTTATTACCTTGATGCTGGTATTATTAACCTCTGCCATGCTGGCTATATTAAACTCGCCATACTGGTATTATTAAAACTCTGCATGCCTGGTAGTATTAACCTCTGCCATGTTGTATTATAAAACATGCCTACTGGTATTTTTTAACTCTGCTATGCTGGTTTATTAACCGCCTGCCATACTGGTATTACATGCAGCTTGCCATTCCTGGTATTATTCCCCGCTGCCATGCTGGTATTATTAACCGCTGTTCCATAACTGGAATTATTCACCGCTGCCAAGCTGTAGTAATTAACCGCTGCCATACTGGTATGTATAAACCTCTGCCTTGTGGTATTTTAAAACGCTGTCATATGGTATTATAAACGCTGCCATCGGGTATTATTAACCTCTTCCATGCTGTATATTAGCGTGTCTACTGGTCTTAATAAGCGCTGCATGTGGTATTATTAACGTTTGCCATATGGTTTATTAAACCTCTGCTCTGCTGGTATTTTAACCGCTGCCATATGGTTTACAATCAGCTGCTGCATGGTATTATTCACCGCTGCCATGTCTTGTATTATTAACCGCTGCCATAATGGTAACTCATTCACCGTGGCCATGATGGTATATGAACCGCTGCATTACTTGGTATTATTAACGCTTCCTGCTGGTGTTATTAACAGCTGTATATGTTTATTAATCGCTGCCCTACTGGTATTTATTAACCTCTTCATGCTGGTATATTAAACCGTGTCATATGGTATTATTAACGCTTGCCATGCTGGTATTATAACGTTGCATTCTGGTAGTATTAACCTCTGCTATGCTGGTATTATTACCGTGCCATACTGGTATTACAAGCAGCTGCCATTTCTGGTATTATTAACCGTGCCAGTTATATTATTAACCGCTGCCATGCTGGTATTTATTATTCGTATGCCATATGGTCTTAATAACCATGCCATACTGGTTTTATATCGTGCTCATGTGGTATTATTAACCTCTGCCATGCTCGGTATTATTAACTCTGCCCATGCTGGTAATCTATTAACTATGCCATACTGGTATTATTAACCTCTTGCATGAGGTATTATTAACCTCTGCATGCTGGTCATTTTTAAACCTGCAATGTGGTATTATTAATCGATGCCATACTGGTATTATTATTATTACCATTTCATACATTAATACCTTATTATCTAATGCCTTTTTTTCTGGTATTATTACCGCTGCACATGCCTGATATATATTAAACCACTGCCATGCTGGATTATTTTAAACTCTGCAATTGCTGGTATTATTAAACTCTGCCAAGCTTGGTATTATTAACATCTGCTGCTGGAATATTAACCGCTGCCAGTACTGTATTAATAACCGCGCATGCTGGTATTATTAACCGCTGCCATGCTAGTATTATTACCTATGCCATGTAGTATTATTAACCTAGCATGTAGTGTTATTAACCTCTGCCATGTGGTATTATTAACCTCTGCATGCAGGTTTTTATTAAACTCTCGCATTGCTGGTATTATAACTCTGCAATACTGGTATTATTAGCTTGCCTGCTGGATTAGGTAAACGTGCCTGCTGGTATTACTTACATCTGCCTTACTGGTATTACTAAACCACTGCCATATGGTTTTATTAGCTTGCATGCTGTGGTGTATTATTAACCGATAGCATACTGGTATATTAACCTTGCATGCTGGAATTATTAACCTCTGACATCTGTTATTATTATCCTCTAGCCATGTGTTATTATTAACTCTGCCCATGTGTATTATTAACCTCTGCATTACGGTTTTATTAACTCTGCAAGATGGTATCTTTAACCTCTGCCTGCTGGTATTATTAACCTCTGCATACTGGTATTATTAACCTCTGCCAGCTGGTAATATTAACGTGCTATTGGTATTATTAACCTCTGCCATACTGGTATATTAACTCTGCGTGGCTGGGGTAATATTAAACCGCTGCAATACTGGTATTATTATCGTGACATTTGGTATTTTTAAACCTCTGCATACTGGTATTATTAACCTCGGTTATGTGGTATTATTACTCTGCCATACTGTTATTATTAACTTCTCCATGTGGTTATTATTAACTATGCCATGCTGGTATTATTAACCTCTGCCATACTTGTATTATTAATCTCTGCATACTGTTATATTAACCTATGCCTATGATATTATTAAACCTTACATGCTGCGTATTTTTACCTTGCCATGCTGGTATTATTAACTCTGCAATATGGTATTATTAACCTTTGCTATATGGTTATTATCTACACTCTGCCTTCTTGGTATATTCAACCTCTGCCATGAGGGATATTATTAACCTCTGCCAGGTGGTATTAGTACCTGTGCCTGCGGTAACTTAAACCTGTGCCTTGATGGTCTTATTAACCTTGCCCTGCTTGTATTATTACCTCTGCCATGCTGGTTTTAATTAACCTATGCTTTGCGGTATTATAACCTCTGCCTGGGATTATTAACTCTGCCATTGCTGGTAATTATTAACCATAGCCATGGTGGTGGATTATTAACCTCTGCCATGCTGGTAATATTAACATCTGCCATGCTGGTATTTATTAACCTCTGCCATGTGGAATTATTAACTCTGCCTTGACTGGTTTTATTAACCTGTGCCATGCTGGTATATTAACTTCTGCATGCTTTTATTAATTAACTCTGCATGCTGGTTTTATTAACTGTGCCATGATGGATTTTAACTTGCATGCTGTGTATTATTAACCTTGCCTGCTGGTTTATTACCTTTGCCATGATGGTTTTATTAACCTCTGCCCTTGCTGGTATTATTAACCTCTGCCATGCTGGTATTATTACTGTGCATGCTGGTTTTATTACCTCTGCCAAGCTTTATTATTAACTCTGCCATGTTGGTTTATTAACCTTTTCCATGCTGTATTTTAACTCTGCATGTGGTTTATTAACCTCTGCCATGCTGTTTATTATCCTCTGCCCAGCTAGGGTTATCTTATTAAACCTCGCCATGTGGATATTACCTTGCCATGCTTGGTTTCTTAACCTCTGCATCGCTTGGTATTAGATGCTTGTGGCCAGGTACACACAATTATCTCTCAGCACCTGTTGTTGTGCTAAACTATTTTATTCTGAGCTGTAACAACTTGCCCCTTCGGGAACTATAAATTATTATTCATAGCCTGTATTCCGTGTGACAAGAGAAGACCATCTAAAGATGGTTAGCATAGCACTAAGTCAAGCCATTTTTTCAGGAGAGTAAAGGAATCATCAAAATCAGGAGCAGGAACGGGTGACGCAGCATGTGGTGTGCTGTTTTGCAGCGTCCAGTGATTGTAACATGAGCGTAGCCATCCAAAGTTTAACTAACAGCATTCGTGACTTATTTCTATCAGGGTCACCACAAGTTACCCTGATCTTCAGTTATTATGGTTTTGCGTTAAGGGCAAGAGTTACAGTAAAGCTATTAATCAAATAACGCATGAAAGAAATTTTTTATGGTATTTATTAGAAAAATTCGGCTCTGGACCTTGTACAGGTGTATATTAAACAGTGTGTCTGTGTGAAGGAGCAATTGACTGTGGACATGTATGGTTGTAGTATCAGGCAGGGCAGGTTAAAGTTAGAGAATGACTTGTCCGTATGATGGAAATGTGGGCGGGGCGCAAGATGTTTTGAATAGTGTTTAAGACTAACGTAATGGGAGTGATGCGCTTTCTTTATGTTCAGTAGTGGATGGAAACTGGAACCGTTGTGATCCAGGCAACTTATTTCTTTTCTTGCGTTTTATGTTCTTATTCTTTGGTTTTATGTTCTTATTCTTGGGTTTTATGTTCTTTTTTGGGTAGCATTGAAAATTGCGTTGGGAAAAATGTATTGGTAGTGGGATGGAGCAACAGGGCCTGTGCAGTGTTCCTCCTTTCTTATGTTCTTCTTATGTTATTAAGTTAACTGGAATCGGTTCTTATCAGGTTCGCTAATACACCGTTGGTCCTTTATTCCAGATCTATCTATTGCTTGGGCGCTGATCTCATTCTTTTTGTTTATTGTGATCTTGTCTATGTGAGGGCATGTTCGATGAGTCGCTCTATTTAACTCATTTTAGGAGTGTACCACTTGGGGAGTGTCACTTGGGAGTGTCACTGGAGTGTCACTTGGGAGTGTCCACTAGGAACTGGAGGTTCCACTTGGGCGTGTCCACTTGGGAGTGTCCACCTTGAAAGTGTCCACTTGGTTTGTGACCACTTGGGGTGTCCACTTGGGAGTGTCATTGGTGAGTGTCCATTGGGAGAGTTACAGCAGCGTAGATACTGGACGGGAAAATAGTGGGTCGTTAACTTGATGGGACAGTTGTTTGCAGTAGTACCGCGATGAGACTTCTCATGCCGAGCCTCAGGCTTCCACTACATGGAAGAACTAAATATTCATAGAGAAGTTATAGTAGACGCGGCGTTGTACGACGGACTCGGACCTGAAGTCTGAAATCCTTGAAGAAAAAGTAGGGGAAAGCATAGAAGAGTTTAAACTGTTGTGGTAAGAAACTCTGGCTTGATATATGCAGAATACTAAGGGTGATTACCAAACAGACCCTGGCGTTTCAAGCTGACTGGACACGCACCTAAAGTCGGTTCCTGACAGCGGGTGGGCTCGTCCGTTGGTTTGCGTGCTGCCAGCTGCAAACAGCCTGTTGATCAGGCTTGATCCAAAGGGGGCTGGGCACAGACGGGACCGCGGGGGGCGGTGACCCCGGAACTCACTCAGGTTAAAACTTCAGGCAATTGGCCGGGGCTCGTACAGAACAGAGAGTTTACTTCTTCTTGCCCACGTTGTGTCATAGAGTAAGAATCAAACTGTATCAGATCATACTTGATACTTATAAGGAAATAGGATTACTAATAGATGTTTGCCAAAGAGAGGACACAAAGGATGGCACTCTGCGTCACTCTCACGACCAGATGTGAATGTTATACGTGGGTTTACTCGAGTTATCTACCTTATCTATCTAGGTTCCATGGTAAATAATGATTCAGTTTACAATACCAAGTAACATTGTTGGGGACGAAGGAGTGAATCTAAGTGTGACAGGTTTTCTATTCGCCTAGATTAACACATCATGGTGGAGCTGCACAACTTTGTTTGAAGAATTGTACCCATCTGAAGAAATGAAGCTGACATAGTCAGAGATCAGTCAACGTATGACAGTCACGGTGAGGACAGATGTTAGCATCAGTGGTGATTTTCAGCTGTAATCTGCTGGTGGTGTTGGTTGTAGGATTTGGAGGACCAACGTGGTAACGTCAAAGGACGCATATCTTTCTCATGTGTATATGTGAAAATACGGGAATAATGAGTCCTCGTATATTTCAGGGATGTGCCGGATTGCATGGCACCGAGGAAAAAACTATTAGCAAGGTGATCTAGCAACTTGTTAGTCACTGTCCTGTTCTGCTAAACGATAGAGCCTGTTGCTGGGATTGGCGCTAGAGCAAATGCAGGTTTCCTAGAAAGGGTATTAAAGGTTCTAGTCGTGTTCAGAATTTCGTTGGACGGCGGCTCATATAGGAAAACTATAAAACACTGTCTCCGAGAACATTTTCTGAGCTGCGTAAAGTTGGGTCACAAGGAGGTGCAGTAATACATGTTATTATAGTGATAGTGTTAAAAATTCTCTCATGTTAGCGGTGGTGACGATGATTAATCGCCATTACTTAGAGTCCTCTAAGGTATAGAGATGTTCTTAACTGTGTACGGGGACTGGATTGTTCCGAGACGGCGCGATGTACACTGTGCCTGGACGTATACTATTATGTAAATTAAGCATGATTCCGGATACGTAGAAAAACAGTTGGTGGTTTCTTTGGAAGGTTTTGGTCAAAACTTAAGCTCCTAAACTGGGGTTCTGTCCTCTGTGGCACAGAATTACCAGACAGTACGTTTTGTTTGCTCGTCAACTGTATTGAAAACGAAAGTTACATTTCTGCTGTTACATTGCAGGATGACAGGACGTGCTCAGGAAAAATAGATGACAGTACGCCAGTGTCCGGGGTTAAATAGAAAGATTATTACAATTCCCCTAATGGAAATAAGTACTTCTATGACTTTTCTGGGATGTTCAAGGTAATGTACACACAATTACTATGTTTGATAATTGGGTAACTGTATTTATGAGCACTGTACCTATATATAACTTATATTTTATTTTTATTATCACACCGGACGGTTCCCACCCAGGCAGGGTGGCCCGAAACGAAAACTTTCACCATCAATTCATCCATCAATGTCTTGCAAGAAAGTGTGCTTAAACTACAGTTTTAAACTGCAACATTAACACCCTCTTCAGAGTGCAGGCACTGTACTTCATCCTCCAGGACTCAAGTCGGCTGCGTTTCCCTGCAATCCCTTCATAAATGTTACTTTGCTCACACTCCAACAGACGTCAAGTATAAAAACCATTTGTCTCCATTCATCCTATCAAACACGCTCACGCATGCCTGTGGAAGCCCAAGCCCTCGCACACAAAACCTCCTTTACCCCTCCCCCCCAACCCTTCCTAGCCACCCCTACCCGCCTTCCTTCCATACAGACTGTACCTTTGAAGTACTGTTTGCTCCTTTTTCTACATGTCCGAACCACCCAACAACCTTCCCCAGCCCTTTGGGCAAAAGTTTTTGGGAATCCCCGCACCCCCTCCCAACTTCAAAAATACGATTCTTGCATTAATTCACACCACACATTGCCCCCAACATGCACTCCCCTGCCTCCACCTTTTCCCCGCTTCAAAATTTATCACCCCCCGCTTCACACCCATTTTTTAAAAGCGTTGGAAAACTATATTCATCATTCCCCCCTTTCCTCCAAGGACAAAGTTTTTGTTCCCAGATCCCAAGTGCCCACTCACTTTTTCCTCATCAATTTTATGATTACCCCCCATTTTCTAGACCCCTCCGCTGAACTCCCCTCCCCCAAAAATCGAATACTTTACCTCCCCCATACTCTCTCCCTCCAATCGTATTTAATCTTTTATACAAATTTTTGTTATCCTCATAACCTTTCTTTCCTGTATTCACCCTTTTAAATTTTTTCTTTTGCACACCTACCAAATTCATCCCCCAAACCTGCAAAATTCTCTTCAAAACTCCAAGAGCACAGTGTCTCAGCAAAGAGCAGCTGTGAAACTCCACTTTGGGGGATTTTTATTTTTAACTCCACGCCTCTTTCCAAGACCCCCGATTTTTTCTCTTACAACCCCCCTATAAATATATTAAACAACCCCGGTGACATCCACATCCTTGCAAAAACCCATTTTTATGGGAAAAAATTTTCCCCCTTTCCTACATACTCTCTTGGCCTCACTTTTTCCCTAAAAAATCTTTACGTTTCAGTAAAAATACCTCCCACACCTCATTTAAAAATCTGCCCCATTTTCCCCCCACCACCCCGTCATACGCCTTTTTCCAAATCCATAAATGCCCCAAAAACCTTTTAGCCTTTTCCCCA
>NW_026507157.1:0-35652 GCF_026875155.1 Cherax quadricarinatus | reverse complement strand
GGGAGACAAATACTTCTGAGGGTGAGGACCCCCCCCCCCCTGACAGTGATAGCCCCGGGACAGACAGCTCAGAAGCGGCATTTAAAAACGAGCGAAAAGCGATAATTACAGTAGTTTGACAATCAAGACTTGAACTGAGCACATATTATGTACATCCTAACAACATAAGCTACGTCAAATAACAATATAAGGCAATACATTTGCGATTTAGCTATTATCGCAAATATAAGCAATATAAAATTATATGAAAAGGTAATATACATATATACATAATAATCATTGTAACCCATTCAGGGGTTGCAACAGTTTGCGTGCAGCCAGCAGCAACAGCCTGGTTGATCAGGCTCTGATCCACCAGGAGGCCTGGTCACAGACCGGGCCACAGGGGCGTTGACCCCCGGAACTCTCTCCAGGTCAACTCCAGGTAAACTCCAGGTACTGAAATTGTACTCAAATTGTCACAAACACACTGAAAGGTGGACATTTACACCGCCTTGGTCATTTACTATTGTCTAAGAATATATACAAAGTATTTATAGGTCCCAGCAATATTTTGGATACATGGGAGTATATAATAATAATAATAATAATAATAATAATAATAATAATAATAATAATAATAATAATAATAATTTCCCTTGAAGAATGATGTAAGGCAAGTGTCAGCCCACTGCTGATAGTGCAGTGATAAGTTGTGATATTTGAGGAGTGTCAGCCCTTGCTTTATTTGTTTTCACTGTTACACATAAACATGTCTGTATCTGTCCATCTGTGTCAAGCTCTCTGTCTGTCTAGCTCTCTATCTGTCCATCTAGCTCTCTGTTTATCTTGGTCTCTCTGCTTGTCTCTCTGTCTCTCTCTCTGTCTCAGAGAGAGCCATTCATGAACCAACAGGTATTACATATGCTACAAGCACAGTATAGCACTTTGTCTGGATTTTTTGGGTTATCCTAGGGAATTTACACTTTGTATAATTGTATTTATGTGTACCTGTGAGACAGAGATAGACAGAGACAGATAGAGACAGACAGAGATAGACAGAGATAGACATAGAGAGAGAGATGGAGATAGAGCCAGCCAGCCAGCAGCCGGCAGGCCAGCCAGCCAGCAGCCGGCAGGCCAGCCAGCCAGCCAGCCAGCAGCTGGTCGGCCAGCCAGCCAGCCAGCAGCTGGTCGGCCAGCCAGCCAGCCAGCAGCCGGCCGGCCGGCCAGCCAGCCAGCCAGCCAGCCAGCCAGCCAGCCAGCCAGCCAGCCGGCCAGCCAGCCAGCAGCCAGCAGCCAGGCCAGCCAGCCAGCAGCCGGCCCTCCAGCCAGCATCCGGCTAGCCGACCAGCAGCCGGCCCACCAGCCAGCAGCTGGCCAGCAGCTGGCCAGCAGCCAGCCAGCCCACCGGCCAGCAGCCGGCCAGCAGCCGGCCAGCCAGGAGCCGGCCAGCCAGCCAGCAGCCGGCCGGCCAGCCAGCAGCCGGCCGGCCAGCCAGCAGCCGGCCAGCCAGCCAGCAGCCGGCCGGCCAGCCAGCCAGCCGGCCGCCAGCCAGCAGCCGGCCGGCCAGCCAGCAGCCGGCAGCCAGCCAGCAGCCGGCCAGCCAGCCAGCAGCCGGCGGCCAGCAGCAGCCGGCCGCCAGCAGCAGCCGGCCAGCCAGCCAGCAGCCGGCCGGCCAGCCAGCCCGCCAAAAACGTTCCGGAATTGTTTCTCTTTACTTAGGGCATAGGTTGTAACACATTCTGAAAAAGTGTTGCACAAATGTTGCACATGGGTTATTATTGAGGTTTTTGATATTTCCTTGACCACTTATGGCCACATCCACCTCAAAGCCACTAAACTCGGGGTCAACATCACTTTCTTCTTAAAATGGGAGTGTTAATACTACATGACATCAGTGAATCCCGGGTGTTTGCCATGCTATTTGCTTTAACTGGTGCTCAATTGAACCGTGTGCTCCTACAAGGTACTAAGTTGTCCCCAGATTTTTTAATACTGCACACACGAGGGCTAAGACCCATTCTAAGCTGACCAGGCATCTTAGGCCAATTGTGCCAAATTTGGAGGCAAGAAAAATAAAACGTAGATTTACATTTGGGGCACTGGTGGTACTAACGTATATATACATTTGGACTGTTTACAGGTTAAATGTGAAACAATGCTTAGTATGAGCAGAATTTTCAAGAAAGGTGGCACACACTAAAAAAAATTACACGATACGCTTTATAACAATAACGGCTAAGGGACAAGTCTACAAAATTATTCCCACTTAGTCCCGGTGGCCAGTAGGCTGGCCAGCCACACCACCATGCCACATGTCAAGAAACCATGCTGGTTTGCCTTTCACCAGAGTTGGGTTAAGACCGACTAAAATAATCAATGGGGTCAAACTTTAAACAATAAATCTGGGTAGTAATCAAATCACACTCCCAAAAATACAAAGGAAAAATGATAGTGGTGGTATGACTACCCCTGTACATATAAATAATTTTAATATGATAATTCCTTTGCAATTTACCAATGCTACTAAGATACAACAATTTATAAAGCCAATGAGATCCATTTTTCTAAAGTACTCTAGCCAGTTATATTCATACTTTATCAAGTTACCAGAGAAAATTTTTAGAAAATGCTAGTGATTCTAATAACTAAAGACAACAACCATTACAGGGTTGATGACAGATAGATGATCATAATAATTTATCTGCCAGCTTTCAAGTAATCACTGTGACCTATCATAATTTACCTGCAATCTTTCAAGTAATTACTGTGACCTACCATAATTTTCTGTTGATATAGTACTGCGAGTGAAACATTCTACTTACACATGAACGTCTTTTACAGGACAACCTGGATCATCCATAAATGCAGCAAACTCCCATGTTACCCTTGTCACCTCATCAGGAATGTGAAAATGGAAGAGTGTAACATCAGCATAGGTGTTGTATGGCTGCAAAAGCCCCTCCTGGACTCACCTCTGGAACCAAGCTCACACTACAAGCTGCAAACAATCAGTTTTAAAATCAAAAATTACTATAAAACAATGTTCACAAAAGAGATTTACTAGAACTGTTATGTGTGGAATGGGAATGGGCCATTTGACTACAGTAATACAAATACTTTATATAGAAAAAGGTATAATGGTGGCCAGTGGCTGGTCGCTAAAGCTCTTGTTTCACATGGCGAGTGTCCGGGTTCGATTCCCGGTAAGGGTAGAAACACTGTGCGTGTTTCCTTACACCAGTTGCCTATATTCCCCATCAGTAAAATGGGTACCTGGGTGTTAGTCGACTGGTGTGGGTCGCATCCTGGGACAAAAACTGACCTAATTTGCCCAAATTCTCTGCATAGTAAGTGGCTTTCTATATAGTAGTATGTCACTGATGTCAGTTAGGCCTGTATACCTTGCATATGCACTTATAGAAATAATATATGATTACTATTATTAATGTAGCACAGTAGTGATTATAGGTCTCCTACACTTTTTGTGGAAAAATTTAAGTTTTCCATGCATGCTGCATCTTGTATACATATTTAACCAATGAATTTCACTTCCTGCATGTTTAATTAATAGGGTGGTGTCATGAATAAATTAGTTTCTCTAAGACATCATAATAAATTAGTTTCTCTAAGACATCATAGCAACGCAACAACACGAAGAGAAGAGCATCAGCCTGCACTTGCTGCAGTTGTCTCGGTTTTCTTCATAGTGAAAAAAAGTGGCATGTTAAACTTTACCTGGTAACACAGGCAATTAATATATATACAGTGGAACCTTGACTTGCTAGTGTCCCAATGTACGAGTTTTTTGAGATATGAGCTGCGACTGGGTCAATTTTTTGCTCTGAGTTACGAGCCAACATTTGAGTTATGAGCCAGCTCCTCCCACTTCCCCTCAATCCAAAACCTGGACACCTTGCTTGTTTATCTATGATTTCATGCTTTAATTCCATGGAATCATCCTCTTTTTCTTCTCAGCACTGTCCTTACACTTTCTTTCTTATTACCAATGCTTAGAAAAAAGAAATTTGGCCAAATGTAAGCAAAGCACGAGAGAACTGTTCCCACAGTGAGGTAAACAGTGTACTGAGTTGGCGGCATTCATAATAATAATTAATTATTATTATTATTATTATTATTATTATTATTATTAGTACAGTGGGGCCCTCGGCTAACGAACGCATTGCATAAAGTTTAAATCCGCCCAATGAAGCGTTTGAGCATAAAAATTTTGACCTGGCTAACGATAAAAAAACTCACCCAACATGATTTGCCCGAACCTGTTTGTCCAGCCTGAGCGCCTCAGCTGCCCTGCCGTCATTGTTTACAAGCCAGGGTGGCCGGTTTCATGCATACATTCGATACATTTTGTATTATTCCATTGTTTATAGTGCTTGTAACTGCTAAATAAGCCACCATGGGCTCAAAGAAAGCTTCTAGTGCCAACCCTGTGGTAAAAAGGGTAAGAAATACTATCAAAATACTATCGTACCACGGTCAACTGCTGCTGCACCACCGTCAGCTATGCTACTCGAAGATGTGGATAGTGTGTTGTTGGTGTGGCTTAACAAGAAACAATTACCGTGAAACAATTAACCCCAGTGGGTTAGCCACCCAGGATAACCCAAGAAAGTCAGCGAGTCATCGAGGGACTGTCTAACTTATTTCCATTGGGGTCCTTAACCCTTTGACTGTCGCAAACCCCAATCCTGAAGTGTCTCCTGGCATTGAGAAATATTCAAAAAAAAAAAATTACTTTTTCTTATGAAAATTTTAAGATTATTTTTCTGGTTTTTTTTAGTCCAAAAAAAATTTTTTGCCATCAGTACTTACCGAGATATAGAGGCGTGAAGTTGGTAGAAAATAAGGAGCGTATGGCAACAGCAGCAACTGCCGCTCACCTGGTAAACTTTGGTTTACTTGTATCCAAAAGTTTCTTGTTTTTTCACTATTTTATTTTTCACATAACTTATGTGGCCTGTCAGTCCAAAGTAAGGTGCAATGTACATATGTACACCCGTTGTATACAACACAATAAGAGCACAAACATAATTATCAATACAGTGGACCCTCAACCAATGGCATTAATCTGTTCCAGAGGGCTTGCCGTTGGTCGAAATTGCCGTTGGTCGAAATTGCCATTGGTCGAGTTAATTTTCCCCATAAGAAATAATGGAAATAGAATTAATCTTTGCCTGACACCCCAAAGTCTGAATTTTTTTTTTTTTTACATGAAATATACATTTCCTTATATGGAAAGGATTGGGACATGCAAAATAAACAATAGTTAAATGCCACTTACCTTTATTGTGGAGTTGTTGATGAGTGATGTGCCAGCAGCAGGGGAGATACAGGATTGTCTATTGCTTGGAAGGAGAATCCCCTTCCATAAAGACTTCAGGTGCCAAGTCCTTTGGTAGGGTTACCTCCCTTCTTGTTTTTTAATGCCACTAGGACCAGCTTGAGAATCACTGGACCACCCTCTACCACCATCACTACCACCCTCTACCACATCACTACCACCCTCTACCACCATCACAACCAGTACCACCTTCTACCACCATCACAACCAGTACCACCCTCTACCACCATCACAACCAGTACCACCCTCTACCACCATCACAACCAGTACCACCATCACAACCAGTACCACCCTCTACCACCATCACAACCAGTACCACCCTCTACCACCATCACAACCAGTACCACCCTCTACCACCATCACAACCAGTACCCACCCTCTACCACCATCACAACCATACCACCCTCTACACCATCACAACCAGTACCACCCTCTACCACCATCACAACCAGTACCACCCTCTACCACCATCACAACCAGTACCACCCTCTACCACCATCACAACCAGTACCACCCTCTACCACCATCACAACAGTACCACCCTCTCCACCATCACAACCGTACCTCCCCCTACCACCATCACAACCAGTACACCCTCTACCACCATCACTTACCACCATCCCCTACCACCATCACTACCACCTCTACCACATCACTACCACCCACCTCCTTACCACCATCACTACCACCCTACACCATCCCCCCACCCCTACCACCCTACCACCCTGCCGACAGAGGCTGACAACCTCAAATTTCTACGACTTTAAGGGGTGATTGGACTGATTACATCGTACTTCAAATTCTCTGCTGTTTCCTGCCTCTTATTTCTGTATTTCGGACTCGAAGTAGACCTAATGTGTAGGCGCGATACGTTTCGTGAATAAAGTTGTCTAACTCGTTGCATTTGTGTCTTACCTAACAACCTGTCGGTAATTGTATACCATTATGATGTTCATCTTGTTCAGAACTGCAACACGTGGCATCTTGTTACAGAAAACACCTGGGACAAGCTTTTCAAGTGAGAAGGGTTGGATATGAGAGGGACATGACATCTCAGTTGCCTCTCAATACTACTATACTACTACTACTACTACCTACTATTACTACCCTGCACTCTCGTCCGACCAGTTTTATGTCTCCGCACTGTCGCTGGTTCTTCAGGATTAGTTCCTGTACTATGGAACTTGAACTTCTCCAGGCGTTGGAACTGACAACCTCAAATTCTTGCAGACTTTACGGGTGATGGACTGTTACTCGTATTCACACTCTCTGCTGCTTCCTGCCTACTTTTCTGTATTCGACTGAAGAAGCTACTGTGTTGGCGAAACGTTGCGGAATAAAGTTGTCTATAACTGTTGCCATATCGTCGTCTTACCTAACAAAACCTGTCGCGTCATGTATACACATTTTTGATGTTCATCTTCGTCAGACACTGCATCTCGTGGCATCTTGGTACAGAAAACACATTGGACAAGCTTTTCAAGTGAGAAGGGTTGATCTGAGAGGGACATGACCTCTCAGTTGCCTCTCACTATAATACTACTACTACTACAACTCTACTTTTATACCCTGCACTCTCCTTCCGACATTATTTATGTTCCGCACTGTCGCTTGATCTTTCAGATAGTTCCTGACTATGGAACTGAACTTCTCCAGGCGAGGGACTGGACAACCTCAAATTCTACGACTTTAAGGGTGATGGACTGATTAAATCGTCTTCAATCTCTGCTGTCTGCCCACTTTCTGTATCGACTGAAGAAGCCCTACTGTGTAGGGCGAAACGTTTCGGATAATGTTGTTAATGTTGCATAGGTATGTCTTACAACTAAAAAACTGTCGGATATTGTATACATTTTGTATTTCATTTGTCGACATGCAACACTGCATCTGGTTACAGGATAACACCTTGGACAAGTTTTCAAGAGAGTAGGGTTGGATATGAGAGGGACATGGCCTCTCTAGTTGCCTCTCATAACTACTACTATACTACTACTATACTACTATTACTACCTGCACTCTCCTTCCGACAGTATTTAAGTTCGCACTGTGCTGATCTTCAGATAGTTCCTGCTATGGTACTGAACTTCACAGGCGGGGACTGACAACCTCAAATTCTACGACTTTAAGGGTGATGGATGATTACATCGTCTTCAATCTCTGCTGTTCTGCCTTCTTTCTGTATTTCGACTGAAGAAAAGCCTACTGTGTAGGGAAACGTTTCGGAATAAAGTTGTCTAACTGTTGCATAATGTGTCTTACCTAACAACCTGTCGGTATTGTATACCATTTTGTGATTCATCTTGTCAGACACTGCACACGTGGGCATCTTGAGTACAGAAAACAACTTGGACAAGCTTTTCAAGGGAAGGGTTGGAACTGAGAGGGACATGACCTCTCAGTTGCCTCTCACTACTACTATCTACTATTCTATAATACTACTATTACTACCTGCAGCTCCTTCCGACAGTATTTAAGTCTCCGCACTGTCGCTTGATCTTCAGATAGTTCCTGACTAGGGAATGACTTCTCCAGGCCGAGGGACTGACATCCTCAAATTCTACGAATTTAAGGGTGATGGACTGATTTCATCGTTTCACATCTTGCTGTTCCTGCCTACTTTCTGTTTCGACTGAAGAAGCTTCTGTGTAGGCGAAACGTTTTCGGAATACAAGTTGTTAACTTGTTGCATAGTGTCTTACCTAACAACCTGTCGGTATTGTATACACATTTTGATGTTCATCTTGTAGACACTTGCATCACGTGCATCTTGGTACCAGAAAACTTGGACATGCTTTTCAAGTGAGTAGGGTTGGATCTGTAAGAGGGACATGACCTCTAGTTGCCTCTCACTACTACTACTAATATTACTACCTACTACTACTATTACTACCTGCACCTCTCTTCCGACAGTATTTAAAGGTCTCGCACTGTCGATTGAGCTTAGATAGTTCTGACTTTGAAACTGAACTTCTCCAGGCGAGGGACTTGACCAACCTCCAATTCTACGACTTTAAGGGTGATGGACTGATTACATCGTCTTCACATCTCTGCAGTTCTGCTACTTTTGTTTTCGGTCTGAAGAAGCCTACGGTGTAGGCGAAACGTTTTCGGAATAACAAGTTGTCTACCTGTTGATATGTGTCTCTACTAACAACTGTCGGTATTGTATACTTTTGATGTTCATCTTGTCGACACTGACAAACAGTGCAATCTTGTACAGAAAACACTTGGACAAGCTTTCAAGTTGTGAAGGTGTTAGGATCTGAGAGGGACATGATCCTCTCAGTTTGCCTCTCACTTCTACTATATATTTCTACTACTACTATTACTACCTGCACTCTCCTCCGACAGTATTTAAGTCCTCCGCACTGTCGCTTGATCTTCAGACTTAGTTCTGACTATGGAACTGATACTTATCAGGCCGAGGGTATGACAAACCTCAATTTCTACGACTTTAAGGGTGATGGACTGATTACTTGTCTTCACATCTCTGCTGTCTCCTGCTACTTTCTGTATTCGACTGAAGAAGCTACTGTGTAGGCGAAACGTTTCGGAATAAGTTGTCTAATGTAAGCACTATGGTCTTACCTATACTAACATCTCTTACTAGCACATAACCCGCACATAGAAGAGAGGAGCTTACGACGACGTTTCAGTTCGACTGGGTCATTACAAAGTTGAGTTTGTAAAATGGCCAAGTCGGGACGAAAACGTCGTAGTAAGCTCGCTCTTTCCATGTTTTTGTTTTTTTGTATTAATATGATTATTATGCACACATACCCCAACTTGTGGGCGGTGTCAAACGATTACAGCGTAATAATGGTCAGGGAAGGCTATCAAAGTTTTGATAGTGAGCAAGTTACAGAGGTCTGATCTCACAATTCTACAAAGGGTAATGAACTCACAATTACAAAGGTAATGAACTCAGGTAGGTTGGTCACAGGTTCATGACACGTTCAAGGTATTTACAGATTAAAGAGGTACGTAATGGGTTCCTGGGACTGGGCCCAAAGTTTGATGCTGAACTAGGTACAAAGGTAATGAGCTACAAGTTACAGGAACGGGATCTGTAAGAATTGGTTACTTACGTTTATACATGGCTACAATATGAAAATTTATAGTGTTGAGCATTACACACTTCACACCGGTCACAACTGTAATGAGTTAATGGTGCAAAATATTGATTGTTGAGTCACACACACACACACACACACACACAAACACACACACACCACACACACACACTCACATCACACTACACTCACACTCACGCTGGAATTGACACTACACACACACACCACACACACACACAGATTGGTGAAGGAAAGAAGACGCAGAACAAACATAGTTTAGATGGCCAAAGTCTGCAAACCTCATCAAGGAACAAAATCTTGGGGGTGAGTATAACAAACGAGCATATCTCCTGAGGTGCACATCAATCAGATAACTGCTGCAGATACCAGGCGCCGCAAACTACGGATAGCGTTCCGATACCTCAGTAAGGATTCGATTCAGGAATTGTATACAATTTACGTCAGGCCATATGAGTATGCAGCACAGTTTGAATCCACACCTAGTCAAGCATGTCAAGACTATTAGAGGGAAGTGCAAAGGTTTGCAAACGACTAGTCCAGAGAGGCGGATTGTCCTAGAAGAAGGTTGAGGGAAATCGGCCCTGACGACACTGGAGGCCAGGAGGGTCAGGGGAGACATGTGCGCCCCAATATAAACTATTGCCGTCGTGCAATATACGTGAACGCCAGCCCCCCGTCTCCCCTCGGGATGTTCCAGAGATGGGACACAGACACAAAGAGGTCACCATTGGAAGTTGAATACTCAGATGAATCAAAGAGATGTTAGGAAGTATTTCTTTTCAGTCCCTAAGAGTAGTCAGCCGTGGAATAGCCTAGAAAGTGAAGTAGTGGAGGCGGGGAACCATACATAGTTTTAAGCGAAGGTATGATTAAAGCTCATGGTAGCAGGGAGAGAGTGGACCTAGTAGCTCAATCAGTGAAGAGGCGGGGCCAGGAAGCTCTGAATCGACCCTGCATCCACTAATAGGTTGAGCACAAATAGGTGACGTACCACACACACCTCACACTCACACTCACCCACTTGTCAGCATAGTTGCTCGATCCCTTGTATTCCCTGTATTATATTGCATAGCATATTAGTATTCATTCCATGTGCTTTAGATACGAGATCCCTTGTAGGCCTGTGGATTTGTGTGACGGTCACGGAGATGCACATGTGGAGGCTCATACCTCTGCCCCGGCCTCACTCGGCGTCAGACCATTCAGCGGACAGGCAGGCAGTGGGTCCTCATCCCTATCTCAGTCATGACAATATGTTACCATCCCACGCTGCCACCATTTACGTAAGGGTTCTTTAATGGAGATATCGTAGGTTGAAGGTAGACACACTTGTAGGATGGTAACTATATTGTCAGACTGGGATTGTCAGCATAGTTGCTGATCCCTGTGTTCCTCTATATTATATAGCATAGAATATTAGTATCATCCATGTGCTTTAGATACGAGAACTATCCCTTGTAGGCTGTCGGCTTTGTGTGAACGTCCTCGGGATGCCTTGTGAGGCTCTTACCTCGCCCGGGCCTCACTCGTCGGCAGACCTTTCAGCGGACAGGCAAGGCAGCTGGGCTCCATCCCTCATTCAGTCTGACAATATAGTTCCCATCCACCGCTGCCTCATTATCAGTAAAGGTTCTTTTATGGAGATATCGTAGGTGAAGTAGACACACTTGTAGGATGGTAACTATTTGTCAGACCTGAGATTGTCAGCATAGGTTGCTGATTCCTGTGTTCCCTGTATTATATAGCTTACGCAAATTTACCTTCATTTATTAACTCATCACTCATAATAATTGATTTTCTTATCATAATAAAATCTTCTCAGGCACTTGTGATACTTACATTATTTCTATATGTTGTGTATTTTATGTGATTAAAAAGGGTCAAAAATATACATATTGAGAATTGGACCTACATTGGACATAGCACTGTTTCGGGATCTTTTTGAGGTTATCCTAAGGTAATTTACACTGCTGCTATGTCAAGGCTTATTTATGTATACTGGATTTATGTGTACCTGTTCCTGAACAAACTTATCTTACTAGGCTCAGATCAAGGGAAAAGGCTCCTGTGTCTCAACGCCGTGTTATTGGTCATAATCGTAAGTGAGTGGTTTGTCGCGTTACAAGTGTGTGCCAGAGAGGGAGTATACTTGAGTCATGTATGTATAGTTACCAACATCATGTGTGATATAGTGCCAGGAGAAGCAAGTTGTCATGTTCAGTGCACATGACAGCTGAGGGATCATGCTGACATGGCTTCCTCCACAAACAATAAAATTACTGTTCAGATAGGAAATACCGCCTAACTGTTCAGTGAAAACGTACTCACTAATCTATACGTGTATTTTCATTATTTTATACACTGTTTGTTTTACAAAACAAACATTTTTATTTCTTGTGCAATATAAAAGAATGTAGATTTTCGTGTAATAAAATATAGTAGGCAAAAAAAGCCTCTAGGGTTATTATATCTCCGTGTTCGAATAACCTTTACAAAAAAGTCTATGTATTTCAAAGGACTAAACATTGGAAACACCCTACCTGAAAACTCTAGATCTGCAAGACACAATTCTCACTTTCAAATCTACGTTAAGATATAATCTTATCTCCCTGATCCCACCCCGACTTACTAACTACATGAACAACCACCTAGGTGGTTCACAATTTCACTCACTCACTCACTCAATCATGTTCTATAAACGCCCAGAAAATACAATCTTAATTCTGTATTAAAGATGGTTGAATCTCCGACAATATGTAAGTAAAAGGACACAAAGTGCAACTTAATGTGGCTTGATAAAAAAAGCTCCTGGAGCGCGATACGTTGCCACATTAAATGTCACATTAGTCTGAACTGTGTCCTTTTGTACGCTTTACATAATCTTATCTTAAAATAATAAATCCTAAATGTCATATGTTTGCTGTAATTACTCCAATATAGGACACTGTGTATTGTGCCAAACAAAAGCTTCACATTGCTTAACTCTTAAATTATGATGTAGTCCTTCAGCCTTAATACATAATCTGTAAGGAATTTAATGTTAAGAATTTATCTAAGTCTGCCCGAAAGGCATAGCCAGGCTAGGTGTCCTAGTGGCCCCTCTGTATTTAGTATTTTATAACATGTAAACCACACAATCCCAAGACTGAAACCCCACATTGTAACACTTATAGAGAATAAACTTGAATTGAATTGTTAGATTAGATTTTGCCACCGAAGTGGTAGTTTATTGTGCACCCCATATCCTCCTGTGGACGGTAGAAGCAAGAGGCATTTGGATACACAATATTCACATTCGATTAAAGTCCAATTCAATTTATTTCTATAAGGGTGCTTCCAGATTTTAGGTCCTTTGAAATACATTGAATTTTGTAAAACGGTTTCAGTCGAACACGGGGAATGTCATTTTTTTTCCCCAATTTTTAGGATGATTTGTGTCTGGTGTTATGCCTTGTGGATCTGTCACAACTATCAAGAAAGCGTTTTAGGCCAAGGTTAATTTTTGGAATTAAAGTCATGTTAGATATAGATTTGCTACCAAACTAGTAGTGTGGATGTTTCTGAACAGGGAGTAAGTTTAGACTATGAGAGGTGTGGGGGGGGGGTTGCCAGGGATGGGATTTAGTGATTTTTCTTACTGCGGGCGTTTGTTGGGTAATTATTGGCTTTAGGTGTGATTGCTGCAGTTGATCCCACGCACAGATAGAATAGGTGAGGTTAGGATATATATGTGATGGTACAGTGTGAGGAAGGGAGTTTGCGGCTCGTAGTATCGTATCTTGGAGAGGATCACCACCGTTTTGGATATTTTTTTGTTATGTGTTTGGATATGGGTGCTGAAATTTAGGTTGTTGTCGAGGTATAGGCCAAGGAATTTGCCCTCATCATGTCTGGCAGTTAGAGTGTTGTCGATCTTAATGGTAAGTGCGCAACACCTGCTATGCTACAAACATAATATAGTAGGCTTTTGCAGTGTTAAGTGTTAAAGGCCAGGATACTAGGCCCCAAGGGGTTAACATGAATACATATGGATTTATATTTACATATCTATAGTTCACTTACCGCTTACAAGCAAATTAGGAAATTTGCTAGTAGATCTGGTATCTTATTTTCATTATTTAAGATTTCTTGAATGTCACCCCATGGTTTAATAACCAAGAAAAAACGGGTGCCTGATTAAATCCCTTGGTGTCTTTGGTTCATTCACAGTATATGTCGAACACCCAGGTAATATCTTTACTTGAATTTTAGAACCATGCAGGCTATGTATACTGGGGAAGTTCCCCAGTTTCATTGAGCAAATAGGCTAATTATTCCATCCCAAAAGCCTAATCACAAAATACATTTCGCCCAACATACTCTTACTATGATGAAAATCAAAATTGGTATACAATACCGACAGGTTGTTAGGTAAGACACTATGCAAACAGTTAGACAACTTATATTCCGAAAAGATTTCGCCTACACAGTAGGCTTATTCAGTCGATACAGAAAAGTAGGCAGGAAACAGCAGGAGATGTGAAGACGATGTAATCAGTCCATCACCTTAAAGTCGTAGAATTTGCAAGGTTGTCAGTACCTCGGCCTGTAGAAGTTCAGTTCCATAGTCGGAACTAATCTGAAGATCAAGCGACAGTGCGGAGACTTAAATTACTGTCGGAAGGAGAGGTTGCAGGGTAGTAATAGTAGTAGTGTAGTAGTAGTAGTTAGTAGTTGTGAGAGGCAAATGAGAGGTCATGTCCCTATCAGATCCACCCTTCTCACTTCGAAAAGCTTGACCAAGGTGTTTTCTGTACCAAGATGCTAGTGTTGCAGTGTCTGACAAGATGAACATCAAAATGGTTTACAATACGACAGGTTGGTAGGGTAAGACACATATGCAAACAGTTATGACAACTTTATTCCGAAAACAGTTTCGCATACACAGTAGGCTTCTTCAGTCGAATACAGGAAATAAAGGCAGGAACTGCTGGAGAGTGAAGACGATGTATTCAGTCCATCACCCTTAAAGGAGTAGAATTTGGGTTGTAGTCCCTCGGCCTTGGAGAAGTCTCAGTTCCAATAGTCAGGGAACTATTGATGATCAAGCGACAGTGCGGAGACTTAATACTGTCGGGACGGAGAGGTGCAGGGTAGTAATAGTCAGTAGTAGTGTAGTAGTAGTAGTAGTAGTAGAGGCAACTGAGAGGTCATGTCCTCTCAGATCCAACCTTCACGCTTTGAAAAGCTTGTCCAGGTGATTTTTCTGTACCAAGATTGCCACGTGTTGCAGTGTCTGACCAAAGCATGAACTCAAAATGGTATACAATACCGACAGGTTGTTTGGTAAGACACATATGCAACAGTTAGGACAACTTTATTTCCGAAACGTTTCGCCTACACAGTAGGCTGCTGCAGTCGAATGACAGAAAGTAGGCAGGAAACAGCAGGAGATGTGAAGACGATGTAAACTCAGTCCATCCCCTTAAAGTCGTAGAATTTGAGGTTGGTCAGTCCCTCGGCCTGGAGAAGTTCAGTTCCATTGTTCAGGAAACTATTGAAGATCAAGCGACCGTGTCGGAAGACTTAAGTACTGTCGGAAGGAGAGGTGCAGGGTGTAATAGTAGTAGCTAGTAGTAGTAGTAGTAGTTGTATGTGAGAGGCAACTGAGAGCGAGTCATGGTCCCTCTCAGATCCATCCTTCTCACTTGAAAAGCTTGTCCAAGGTGTTTTTCTGTACCAAGAGGACACGTGTTGCAGTGTCTGACAAGATGAACCATCAACAATGGTTTACATTACCGACAGGTTGTTAGGTAAGGGTCAATATGCAACGTTAGACACTTTATTCCGAAACGTTTCGCCTACACAGTTGGCGTCTCGTCGAAATACAGAAAGTAGGCAGGAACAGCAGAGATGCTGAAGACGATGTAATCAGTCCCATCACCTTAAAGTCGTAAATTAGTGGTTGTCAGTCCTCGGCTGGGAGATGTTCAGTTCCATAGTCAGGAAACTATCTGAAGCACAGCGACAGTGCGGAGACTTAAAAATACTGTCGGAGGAGAGGGTGCCGGGTAGTAATAGTAATAGTAGTCGTTGTAGTTAGTAGTAGTATGAGAGGCAAATGAGTAGGTCTTGTCCCTCTCTGATCCAACCCTCTCACTGAAAATGATTGTCAAAGGTGTTTTCTGTACCAAGATGCCACGTGTTTGACAGGTGTCTGACCAAGATGAACATCAAAATTGGTATACATTAACCGACAGGTTGTTAGGTAAGACACATATGCAACAGTTTATAGACAATTATTCGAAAACGTTTCGCATACTCAGTAGGCTTATTCAGGTCGAATACAGAAATTGGCATGAACAGCAGAGACGTGAAAGACGATGTAATACAGGCCATCACCCTTAAGTCGTAGAATTGAGGTTGTCTCAGTCCCTCGGCCTGGAGAAGTTCAGTTCCATAGTCAGGAAACTATCTGAGAAGTCAAGCGACAGTGCGGAGACTTAAATACTGTCGGTGGGGTTCAGGAAGGAGAGGTGCAGGCGTAGTAATTAGTAGTTAGTAGTAGTTGTAGTAGTAGTAGTAGTAGTAGGAGAGGCAACTTGAGAGGTCATGTCCCTGCTCAGATCCAACCCTTCTCAACTTGAAAAGCTTGGTCCAAGGTGTTTTCTGTTCCAAGATGCCACGTGTTGCAGTGCATGACAAGATGAACATCAAAATGGTATACTATACCGACAGGTGTGTAGGGAAGACACATAGGCAAACAGCTTAGACAACTTTATTTCCGAAACGTCTCGCCTACACAGTAGCTTCTTCAGGTCACGCAATACTGAAAGCTAGGCAGAACAGCAGAGATGTGAAGCAGATGTAATCAGTCCATCACCCTTAAAGCTCGTTGAAATTTGAGGTTGTCAGTCCCTCGGCTGGAGAAGTTCAGTTCCATAGTCAGGAACTATCTGAAGATCAAGCGACAGTGCGGAACTTAAATACTGTCGGAAGGAGAGGTGCAGGGTAGTTATAGGTAGTACGTCGTAGTTGTAGTAGTTAGTAGTAGTGAGAGGCAACTGAGAGGTCATGTCCTCTCAGATCCCTACCCTTCTCACTGAAATAAGCTTGTCCAAGGTGTTTTCTGTACCAAGATGCCACGTGTTGCAGTGTTGACAAGATGAACATCAAAATGGTATACAATACGACAGGTTGTTCGGTAAGACCCCACATATGCAACAGATACGACTACTTTCATTCCGAAAACGTTTCGCCTACACAGTAGGATTTCTTCAGTCGAATACAGAAAGTAGGCAGGACCTGCAGAGATGTGAAGGACGATGTAATCAGTCCTTCACCCTTAAAGTGTAGAATTTTGAGGTTGTCAGCTTCCCTCGGCCTGGAGAAGTTTCACGTTCCATAGTCAGGAAAAACTATCTGAAGATCATGAGACAGTGCGGAGGACTTAAATACTGTCGGAAGGAGGAGGTGCAGGGTAGTTATAGTTGTAGTAGTAGTAGTTGCAAAAATTAGTAGTAGTAGTGAGAGGCAATGAGAGGTCATGTCCCTCTTCAAGATCCAACCCTTCTCACTTGATAAAGCTTCGTCCAAGGTGTTTTCTGTACCAAGATGCCACGTGTGCAGTGTCTGACAAGATGAACATCAAAAATGGTATACAATACTCGACAGGTTGTTAGGAAGACACATATGCAACAGTTAGACAACTTTATTCCGAAACGTTTCGCCTACACAGTAGGTCTTCTTCAGTCGAATACAGAAAATAGGCAGGAAAGCAGAAGATGTGAAAGACGATGTAATCAGTCCATCACCTTAAAGTCGTTGTATTTGAGGTTGTTCAGTCCTCGGCTGGTTTAGTTCAGTTCCATAGTCAGCGAACTATCTGAAGATCAAGCGACAGTGCGGAGACTTAAAATTAACAGTCGGAAGGAGAGGTTGCACAGGGTAGTAATAGTAGTAGTAGTAGTAGTAGTAGTAGTGAGGGCCAAACTGAGAAGCTAATGTTACCCTCTCAGATTCCAACCTTCTCACTTGAAAAGCTTGTCAAGGTGTTTTCTGTTACAAGATGCCACGGTTCTTGCAGGTCTGACAAGATGGAACATCAAAAAATGGTATACAATCCGACAGGTTGTTAGGTAAGACAATATGCTACATTAGCCAACTTTATTCCGAAACGTTTAGCCTACACGTAGGCTTCTTCAGTCGATTACAGAAAGTAGGCAGGAACCAGCAGAGATGTGATGTCGATGTAATCAGTCCTTCACCCTTAAAGTCGGAATTTTAGAGGTTGTCAGTCCCATCGCGAATGGTAGAAGTTCAGTTCATAGTCAGGAAAACTTTACTGAAGATCAAGCGACAGTGCGGGAGACTTAAATACTGTCGGAAGGAGAGGTGCAGGGTAGCTAATAGTAGTAGTAGGAGTAGTAGTAGTAGTAGTAGATGAGAGGCAACTGAGAAGTCATGTACCTCTCAGATCCAACACCTCTCACTTGAAAAGCTTGTCCAAGGTGTTTTCTGTACCAGATGCCACAGTGTTGCTGTGGTCTGACAAGATGAACATCAAAATGGTATACAATTCGACAGGTTGATAGGTAAAGACCAATGCATACTGTTAGACAACTTTATCCGAAACGCTTCGCCTACACGTAGGCTTTTCAGTTCTCATACAGAAAGTTAGGCAGGAAACAGCAGAGATGTGAAGACGATGTAATCAGTCCATCTACCCTTAAAGTCGTAGAATTTGAGGTTTGTCAGTCCGCGGCATGGAGAAGTTCAGTTTCCCATAGTCAGAACTAACTGAATAATCAAGGCGACAGTGCGGAGAGACTTAAATACTGTAGGTAGGAGAGGTGCAGGGTAGTATAGTTTTTTAAGGGTAGTAGTAGTAGTATTAGTAGTAGTAGTGAGAGGGCAAACTGAGAGGTCATGTCCCTCTCAATCAACCCTTCTCACGTGATATGCTGTCCAGGTGTTTTCCTGTACCAAGATGCCACGTGTTGCAGTGTCTGGACAGATGTGAACATTTTGATGTTGCTTATACTTGTCAGACACTGCCAACACGTGGCATCTTGGTACAGAAATCACCTTGGACAAGCGTTTCAAGTGAGAAGGGTTATTGGATCTGAGAGGGACATGACTCTCGTTGCCTCGCCTCTACTACTACTACTACTACTACTACTACTACTATTATACCCTGCACACTCTCTTCCGACAGTATTTAAGTCTCCGCACTTTTGTCGCTTGCTCTTCAGAGAGTTCCTGGACTATGGAACTGTACTTCTCCAGGCAGAGGGGACTGAAACAACCTCAAATTTCCTACGACTGTTAAGGGTGATGGGACTGATTCATCGTCTTCACATCTCTGCTGTTCCTGACTACCTTTCTGTATTCGACTGAGAAGCCTACTGTGTAGGCGAAACGTTTCGGAAAATAAAGTTGTTTAACGGTTGCATATGTGTCTCTACCCTAACAACCTGTCGGTTTTGTATACCATTTTGCTTGTTCATTTGTCAACACTGCAACACGGTTGGCATCTTGGTACAAGAACAAACACTTGGACAAAGCTTTTCAAGTGTGAAGGGTTGGATCAGAGAGGGACATGACCTTCAGTTGCCTCTCACTACTACTACTACTACTACTACTACTATTTACTTCCCTGACCCTCTATTCCGACCTGTATTTAAGTCTCCGCACGGTAGCTTGGTCTTACAGTTAGTTCCGGACTATGGAACTGAACTTCTTCCAAGGCCGACGGGACTGACACTCATAATTCTTACGACTTTAAGGGTTATGGGACTGATTACATGCTTTCACATCTTATGCTGTTCCTGCCCTACTTTCTTGTCATTCAGACTGAAGAAGCCTACTGTGTTGGCGAAACGTTTCGGAATAATGTTGTCTAACTGTGGCATCATGTGTCTTTCCTAACAACTGTCGGTAGTGTAATACCATTTTGATGTTCATCTTGTCAGACACTGGTCATCACGTGAGCATCTTCGGTACAGAAAACACCTGGACAAGCTTTTCAAGTGAGTAGGGTTGGATTGTGATGGACATGACCTATCAGTTACCTCTCACTTACTACTACTACTACTACTACTTTCTACTACTACTATACTACTGACCTCTACTTCCGACAGTAATTTAAGTCTCCGCCACTGTCGCTTGTTCTTCAGATAGTCCTGACTATGGAACTGAACTTCTCCAGGCCGAGGGACTGAAAACCTCAAATTCTACTACTTTAAGGGTGAGGACTGTTATCATCGTCTTCACATCTCTGCTGTTCCTGCCTAACTTTCTGTTATTCGACTGATGAAGCCTACTGTGGAGGCGAAACGTTTTTGGAATATAAAGTTGTCTAAACTGTTGAATATGTGTCTTACCTAACAACCTGTCGGTATTGTATACATTATGATGTTCATCTGTCAGACATGAACACGTGGCATTTGGTACAGAAAACACCTTGGGAAGCTTTTCAAGTGAAGAAGGGTTGGATCTGAGAGGGACATGACATCTCAGTTGCCTCTCACTACTATACTACTACTACTACTACTACTACTTATTACTACCCTGCACCTCTCCTTCCGACAGTAATTTATGTCTCCGCACTGTCGCTTGATCTTCTTGTCAGTTCCCTGACTTTGGGAACCTGAACTTTCCATGGACGAGGGGACTGACAACTTCAAATTCTACGACTTTTTAAGGGTGATGGACTGATGAATTTCGGACTTCACATTCTCTGCTGTTCCTGCCTACTTCTGTAATCGACTGAAAGAAGCCTACTGTGTAGGCGAAACGTTTCGGAATAAAGTTGTCAAACTGTGCATATGTGTCTTTCATATACAACTGATCGGTATTGTTTACCATTTTGATGTTCATCTTGTCAGACACTGCAACAACGTTGGCATTCTGGTACAGAAAAACACCTTGGTCATGACTCTTTCATAGTGCGAAGGGTGGATCTGAGAGGCAGGACCTCTCAGTTGCCTCTCACTACTACTACTATACTACTACTACTACTACTCGATTACTACCCTGCTCCTCTCATTCCGATCAGTATTTATGTCTCCGCACTGTCGCTGTGATCTTCAAGATAGTTCGCGAATATGGAATGAACTGAACTTCTCCAAGGCCGAGGAGAACCTGACAACCTCAATTCTACGACTTTAGGTTGATGGACTGATTTAAAATCGTCTTCACATCTCTGCTGTTCCTGCCTACTTTCTGTATTCTACTGAAGTAGCTACTGTGATAGGCGAAACGTTTCCGGATATAGTTTGGTCTAACTGTTGCATATGTGTCTTACTAACAACCTGTCGGTATTGATATACCATTTTGATGTTCATCTTGTCAGGACACTGCAACACGTGGCATCTTGGTACAGAAAACACCATTGACACAAGCTTTTCAATAGTGAGAAGGTTGGATCTGAGAGCGGACATGACCTCTCAGTTGCCTCTCATCTTCTTCTACTAATACTTTCGGCTACTACTAATTCTTATTCACTACCCTGCCCAACCTCTCCTTCGACAGTATTTATGGTACTCGACTGTCGCTTGATCTTCAGCTAGTTCCTGATATGGAACTTGAACTTCTCCAGGCCGACGGGAACCTGACAACCTCTAATTCTACGAACTTTAAAGGAAGTGATGGACTGTGAACTTCTTCTTCACATCTCTGCTGTTCCTGCCTAATTTCTGTATTCGACTGATGAGCCTACTGTGTAGGCGATAACGTTTCGCGAATAAAGTTGTCTAACTGTTGGCATCTGCATATGTGTCTTACTAACAAAAAAAAAAACTGTCGTATTGTATACCATTTTGATGTTCATTCTTGTCAGACACTGCATACTCCCGTGGGATCTTGGTACAGAACAAACACCTGGGAATGCTTTTCAATAAAGTGGAGAAGCGGTTGGAATCCTGAGAGGGAATGAACTCTCAGTTGCCTTCATTACTACTACTCAACTACTACTTCTACTACTAATTACTACACAGCATCCTCTCCTTCGACAGTATTAAGTCTTCCGCACTGTCGCTTGATTTCTTCAGATTGTTCCATGGAATATGGAAATGAAATTCTCAAGGCCGTGGGACTGATCAACCTCATATTATACGACCTTTATGGGTCGTAGGCACTGTTTACATCGTCTTAAATCTATGATGTTCCTCGACCTACTTTATGTAATTCGACTCGACGAAGGCTACGGTGTAGAGCAGATACGTTTGGTATAAACGTTGTACTTTACTGATTGCATATGTGTTCTTACCTAACAACTGTCGGTACTTGTATACATTTTTGATGCTTCACTCTTGTCAGACTCTGTTACAAACACGTGGAATCTTGTACAGAAAGCAAACACTTGGACAAGCTTTCAAGTGAGAAGGGTTGGATCTGAGAGCGAACATGACCTCTCAGTTGCCTCTCACTACTACTCACTTACTACTTACTACTACTACTACTATTACTACCCTGCAACATCTCATTCCTGTCCAGTATTATTTATCCGCTACGGTTCGCTTGATCTTCAGTTTGTTCCTGACTATGGAACTGTACTTCTCCAGCCGAAGGGACTGAACATACCGCCAAATTTCTACGACTTTCAAAGGGTGATGGACTGATTATCGTCTTCACATCTCTGTGTTCCTGCCTACTTTCTTGTATTCGACTGAAGAAAGTATGCCCTACTGTGTAGGCGAGAGACGGTTTCGGAATTAGTTTTGTCTTCACTGATTTGCATACTGTGTCTTCCTAACTACCTGTCGGTTTTGTATACAATTTTGATGTACATCTTGTCAGACACTGAAACAGTGGCATCTAGGTACAAGAAATAAAACACCTTGGACAAGTTTTCAGTGAGAAGGGTTGGAATCTGAGAGGGAATGACTCTCAGTTGCCTCCTCACTACTACTACTCTCTACTACTACTACTACTACTATTTCTACCCCTGCAAACTCCTCCTTCGACTGTATTTAAAGTCTCCGCACTGTCGCTTGGATCTTAAGATAGTTCCTGACTATGGAACTGAACTTCTCCCAGGCCGACAGAGGCTGACAACCTCAAATTTCTACGACTTTAAGGGGTGATTGGACTGATTACATCGTACTTCAAATTCTCTGCTGTTTCCTGCCTCTTATTTCTGTATTTCGGACTCGAAGTAGACCTAATGTGTAGGCGCGATACGTTTCGTGAATAAAGTTGTCTAACTCGTTGCATTTGTGTCTTACCTAACAACCTGTCGGTAATTGTATACCATTATGATGTTCATCTTGTTCAGAACTGCAACACGTGGCATCTTGTTACAGAAAACACCTGGGACAAGCTTTTCAAGTGAGAAGGGTTGGATATGAGAGGGACATGACATCTCAGTTGCCTCTCAATACTACTATACTACTACTACTACTACCTACTATTACTACCCTGCACTCTCGTCCGACCAGTTTTATGTCTCCGCACTGTCGCTGGTTCTTCAGGATTAGTTCCTGTACTATGGAACTTGAACTTCTCCAGGCGTTGGAACTGACAACCTCAAATTCTTGCAGACTTTACGGGTGATGGACTGTTACTCGTATTCACACTCTCTGCTGCTTCCTGCCTACTTTTCTGTATTCGACTGAAGAAGCTACTGTGTTGGCGAAACGTTGCGGAATAAAGTTGTCTATAACTGTTGCCATATCGTCGTCTTACCTAACAAAACCTGTCGCGTCATGTATACACATTTTTGATGTTCATCTTCGTCAGACACTGCATCTCGTGGCATCTTGGTACAGAAAACACATTGGACAAGCTTTTCAAGTGAGAAGGGTTGATCTGAGAGGGACATGACCTCTCAGTTGCCTCTCACTATAATACTACTACTACTACAACTCTACTTTTATACCCTGCACTCTCCTTCCGACATTATTTATGTTCCGCACTGTCGCTTGATCTTTCAGATAGTTCCTGACTATGGAACTGAACTTCTCCAGGCGAGGGACTGGACAACCTCAAATTCTACGACTTTAAGGGTGATGGACTGATTAAATCGTCTTCAATCTCTGCTGTCTGCCCACTTTCTGTATCGACTGAAGAAGCCCTACTGTGTAGGGCGAAACGTTTCGGATAATGTTGTTAATGTTGCATAGGTATGTCTTACAACTAAAAAACTGTCGGATATTGTATACATTTTGTATTTCATTTGTCGACATGCAACACTGCATCTGGTTACAGGATAACACCTTGGACAAGTTTTCAAGAGAGTAGGGTTGGATATGAGAGGGACATGGCCTCTCTAGTTGCCTCTCATAACTACTACTATACTACTACTATACTACTATTACTACCTGCACTCTCCTTCCGACAGTATTTAAGTTCGCACTGTGCTGATCTTCAGATAGTTCCTGCTATGGTACTGAACTTCACAGGCGGGGACTGACAACCTCAAATTCTACGACTTTAAGGGTGATGGATGATTACATCGTCTTCAATCTCTGCTGTTCTGCCTTCTTTCTGTATTTCGACTGAAGAAAAGCCTACTGTGTAGGGAAACGTTTCGGAATAAAGTTGTCTAACTGTTGCATAATGTGTCTTACCTAACAACCTGTCGGTATTGTATACCATTTTGTGATTCATCTTGTCAGACACTGCACACGTGGGCATCTTGAGTACAGAAAACAACTTGGACAAGCTTTTCAAGGGAAGGGTTGGAACTGAGAGGGACATGACCTCTCAGTTGCCTCTCACTACTACTATCTACTATTCTATAATACTACTATTACTACCTGCAGCTCCTTCCGACAGTATTTAAGTCTCCGCACTGTCGCTTGATCTTCAGATAGTTCCTGACTAGGGAATGACTTCTCCAGGCCGAGGGACTGACATCCTCAAATTCTACGAATTTAAGGGTGATGGACTGATTTCATCGTTTCACATCTTGCTGTTCCTGCCTACTTTCTGTTTCGACTGAAGAAGCTTCTGTGTAGGCGAAACGTTTTCGGAATACAAGTTGTTAACTTGTTGCATAGTGTCTTACCTAACAACCTGTCGGTATTGTATACACATTTTGATGTTCATCTTGTAGACACTTGCATCACGTGCATCTTGGTACCAGAAAACTTGGACATGCTTTTCAAGTGAGTAGGGTTGGATCTGTAAGAGGGACATGACCTCTAGTTGCCTCTCACTACTACTACTAATATTACTACCTACTACTACTATTACTACCTGCACCTCTCTTCCGACAGTATTTAAAGGTCTCGCACTGTCGATTGAGCTTAGATAGTTCTGACTTTGAAACTGAACTTCTCCAGGCGAGGGACTTGACCAACCTCCAATTCTACGACTTTAAGGGTGATGGACTGATTACATCGTCTTCACATCTCTGCAGTTCTGCTACTTTTGTTTTCGGTCTGAAGAAGCCTACGGTGTAGGCGAAACGTTTTCGGAATAACAAGTTGTCTACCTGTTGATATGTGTCTCTACTAACAACTGTCGGTATTGTATACTTTTGATGTTCATCTTGTCGACACTGACAAACAGTGCAATCTTGTACAGAAAACACTTGGACAAGCTTTCAAGTTGTGAAGGTGTTAGGATCTGAGAGGGACATGATCCTCTCAGTTTGCCTCTCACTTCTACTATATATTTCTACTACTACTATTACTACCTGCACTCTCCTCCGACAGTATTTAAGTCCTCCGCACTGTCGCTTGATCTTCAGACTTAGTTCTGACTATGGAACTGATACTTATCAGGCCGAGGGTATGACAAACCTCAATTTCTACGACTTTAAGGGTGATGGACTGATTACTTGTCTTCACATCTCTGCTGTCTCCTGCTACTTTCTGTATTCGACTGAAGAAGCTACTGTGTAGGCGAAACGTTTCGGAATAAGTTGTCTAATGTAAGCACTATGGTCTTACCTATACTAACATCTCTTACTAGCACATAACCCGCACATAGAAGAGAGGAGCTTACGACGACGTTTCAGTTCGACTGGGTCATTACAAAGTTGAGTTTGTAAAATGGCCAAGTCGGGACGAAAACGTCGTAGTAAGCTCGCTCTTTCCATGTTTTTGTTTTTTTGTATTAATATGATTATTATGCACACATACCCCAACTTGTGGGCGGTGTCAAACGATTACAGCGTAATAATGGTCAGGGAAGGCTATCAAAGTTTTGATAGTGAGCAAGTTACAGAGGTCTGATCTCACAATTCTACAAAGGGTAATGAACTCACAATTACAAAGGTAATGAACTCAGGTAGGTTGGTCACAGGTTCATGACACGTTCAAGGTATTTACAGATTAAAGAGGTACGTAATGGGTTCCTGGGACTGGGCCCAAAGTTTGATGCTGAACTAGGTACAAAGGTAATGAGCTACAAGTTACAGGAACGGGATCTGTAAGAATTGGTTACTTACGTTTATACATGGCTACAATATGAAAATTTATAGTGTTGAGCATTACACACTTCACACCGGTCACAACTGTAATGAGTTAATGGTGCAAAATATTGATTGTTGAGTCACACACACACACACACACACACACAAACACACACACACCACACACACACACTCACATCACACTACACTCACACTCACGCTGGAATTGACACTACACACACACACCACACACACACACAGATTGGTGAAGGAAAGAAGACGCAGAACAAACATAGTTTAGATGGCCAAAGTCTGCAAACCTCATCAAGGAACAAAATCTTGGGGGTGAGTATAACAAACGAGCATATCTCCTGAGGTGCACATCAATCAGATAACTGCTGCAGATACCAGGCGCCGCAAACTACGGATAGCGTTCCGATACCTCAGTAAGGATTCGATTCAGGAATTGTATACAATTTACGTCAGGCCATATGAGTATGCAGCACAGTTTGAATCCACACCTAGTCAAGCATGTCAAGACTATTAGAGGGAAGTGCAAAGGTTTGCAAACGACTAGTCCAGAGAGGCGGATTGTCCTAGAAGAAGGTTGAGGGAAATCGGCCCTGACGACACTGGAGGCCAGGAGGGTCAGGGGAGACATGTGCGCCCCAATATAAACTATTGCCGTCGTGCAATATACGTGAACGCCAGCCCCCCGTCTCCCCTCGGGATGTTCCAGAGATGGGACACAGACACAAAGAGGTCACCATTGGAAGTTGAATACTCAGATGAATCAAAGAGATGTTAGGAAGTATTTCTTTTCAGTCCCTAAGAGTAGTCAGCCGTGGAATAGCCTAGAAAGTGAAGTAGTGGAGGCGGGGAACCATACATAGTTTTAAGCGAAGGTATGATTAAAGCTCATGGTAGCAGGGAGAGAGTGGACCTAGTAGCTCAATCAGTGAAGAGGCGGGGCCAGGAAGCTCTGAATCGACCCTGCATCCACTAATAGGTTGAGCACAAATAGGTGAGTACACACACACACACTCACACTCACACTCACACACTTGTCAGCATAGTTGCTGATCCCTGTATTCCCTGTATTATATAGCATAGCATATTAGTATTCATTCCATGTGCTTTAGATACGAGATCCCTTGTAGGCCTGTGGCTTTGTGTGACGTCACGGGATGCACATGTGGAGGCTCATACCTCTGCCCCGGCCTCACTCGGCGTCAGACCATTCAGCGGACAGGCAAGGCAGCTGGGCTCCATCCCTCATCTCAGTCTGACAATATAGTTACCATCCCACCGCTGCCACCATTTATCGTAAAGGGTTCTTTAATGGAGATATCGTAGGTTGAAGGTAGACACACTTGTAGGATGGTAACTATATTGTCAGACTGAGATTGTCAGCATAGTTGCTGATCCCTGTGTTCCCTGTATTATATAGCATAGCATATTAGTATCATCCATGTGCTTTAGATACGAGATCCCTTGTAGGCCTGTGGCTTTGTGTGACGTCACGGGATGCACATGTGGAGGCTCATACCTCTGCCCGGGCCTCACTCGACGGCAGACCATTCAGCGGACAGGCAAGGCAGCTGGGCTCCATCCCTCATCTCAGTCTGACAATATAGTTACCATCCCACCGCTGCCACCATTTATCGTAAAGGGTTCTTTAATGGAGATATCGTAGGTTGAAGGTAGACACACTTGTAGGATGGTAACTATATTGTCAGACTGAGATTGTCAGCATAGTTGCTGATTCCTGTGTTCCCTGTATTATATAGCATAGCATATTAGTATTATCCATGTGCTTTAGATACGAGATCCCTTGTAGGCCTGTGGCTTTGTGTGACGTCACGGGATGCACATGTGGAGGCTCATACCTCTGCCCCGGCCTCACTCGGCGGCAGACCATTCAGCGGACAGGCAAGGTAGCTGGGCTCCATCCCTCATCTCAGTCTGACAATATAGTTACCATCCTACAAGTGTGTCTACCTTCAACCTACGATATCTCCATTAAAGAACCCTTTACAATACACTCACACACACACACACACACGCAACCACAAATAGGTGAGTACACACACAGACACACACACACACACACACACACACACACACACACACACACACACACACACACACACACACACACACACACACACACACACACACACATTTTAGTTTAATATCTTTATTATGCACCCCATACCCATCCTGTGGGCGGTAGTCAAAAGATTACAAAGGTACATAATGGGTCCAGTGACTGGACCCTAAAGTTATGATAGCTGAACTAGTTACAAAGGTAATGAACTCCAGGTAGATCTGGTCACAATCATGACAAGTTACAGAGGTAATGAATCAGCCTCATTCCTATACATGGTTACAGTCATGAACAAATTACAAAGTAATGAACCACTGATACATCCACACCTGGTCACAATTGTAATGAGTTATAAATACAAATATTAAGTGGATCATACACCCACACTAGCGCGCGCGCACACACACATACACACACGAGGGCGCACGCAAGTAAGTAAGTAAGTAAGTTTATTCAGGTATACACAAATACAGTTACATAGAATTATCATACATAGCAGCATATGTGTAGAGAACCTAGGATAACCCAAAAAAGTCAGACAGAGTGCACACGAGCATACAAATATATGCATACATACAAGGACGCACACCCACAAACACACACACACCCACACACACACCCACACCCACACACCAACACCCACACACACACCCACACACACCCTCACACACACCCACACCCACACACACACACACACACACACACACTTGATAAAGCACTTGATAAAGCACGTCAAGAAACTAGAGAAAGTACAAAGGTTTGCAACAAGGTTAGTTCCAGAGCTAAGGGGAATGTCCTATGAAGAAAGATTAAGGGAAATCGGCCTGACGACACTGGAGGACAGGAGGGTCAGGGGAGACATGATAACGACATATAAAATACTGCGTGGAATAGACAAGGTGGACAAGGACAGGATGTTCCAGGGAGGGGACACAGAAACAAGAGGCCACAATTGGAAGTTGAAGACACAAATGAGTCAGAGAGATAGTAGGAAGTATTTCTTCAGTCACAGAGTTGTAAGGCAGTGGAATAGCCTAGAAAATGACGTAGTGGAGGCAGGAACCATACACAGTTTTAAGACGAGGTTTGATAAAGCTCATGGAGCGGGGAGAGAGAGGGTCTAGTAGCAACCGGTGAAAAGGCGGGGCCAGGAGCTAGGACTCGACCCCTGCAACCACAAATAGGTGAGTACAAATAGGTGAGTACACACACACACACACACACACACACCACACACCCACGCACACACACACCCACACACACACACACACATACACACACCCTCACACACACCCTCACACACACCCTCACACACCCTCACACACACCCACACACACACACACACACACACACACACACACACACACACACACACACACACACACACACACACACACACACACACACCAGTTTGGAATCCACACCTAGTCAAGCACGTCAAGAAATTAGAGAAAGTGCAAAGGTTTGCAAACAAGACTAGTCCAGAGCTACGGGGATTGTCCTATGAAGAAAGGTTGAGGGAAATCGGCCTGACGACACTGGAGGCCAGGAGGGTCAGGGGAGAATGATAACGACATAAAAATACTGCGCGGAATAGACGAGGTGGACAAAGACGGGATGTTCCAGAGATGGGACACAGACACAAGAGGTCACAATTGGAAGTTGAAGACTCAGATGAATCAAAGGGATGTTAGGAAGTATTTCTTCAGTCATAGAGTAGTCAGGCCATGGAATAGCCTAGAAAGTGATGTGGTGGAGGCAGGAACCATACATAGTTTTAAGGCGAGGTATGATAGAGCTCATGGGGCAGGGAGAGAGAGGACCTAGTAGCAATAAGCGAAGAGGCGGGGCCAGGAGCTGTGACTCGACCCCTGCAACCACAAATAGGTGAGTACAAATAGGTGAGTACACACACACACAACACACACACACACACACATGGTAATGCATTATTTACAGATAGCAAAGTCAGGGTATTTCTCCAGAATGGTCTGTAATATATCACTGTGGATAAAATACTTTGCCATTTCTTGAGCATTTCTGAGTGAGTTGTTTCTAATATAAGATTCTAAATCGTCTCATGCACAAAATCAAACAATTTCTGTCTCCCCGGTTGTATGCCTTCATGCATAATAGGAGTGTTCATCATTGCATAACAACCATTCTCACCCTGCACACTGACAGCTCCTACTAGGCCCGTGGCCTAGTTGGCAAAGCTAGAAAGAAATTTTCAAAACAGGTACCATAAATACAGTTAAGATAAGATAATAAGATTTCGTTGGATTTTTAACCCGGAGGTTACCACCCGGGAAACCCAAAAAGTCAGTCGTCATCGAATGTCAACTTATTTTCCTTTGGGGGTCCTTATCTTGTCCCCCGGATCGCCCCACCAGTCACAAACACCCAGTACCTATTTGCTGCTAGGGAACGGGACAACAGGTGAAAGGAAACTGTGGGAAATTTTCCCACCACCCGGGGAATCAAACCCAGCCCTCCGTGTGTGAAGCGGGAGCTTAGCCACCGACCCCCGGGCCACCTCCAGACCACCGGCCACAAAATTTTTAAATTACAATTTTTAGATTACCAGGATAATCCCCCAAAAAAAGACATGATTTTTTTTCCATTTGGTCGCCCACCTCCTGAGTTAGTGGTTCCCCCCCGGTTAAACGCAAGAAAGAATCATGAAATGATTTGGAAAAGTGAGGAAGAGTGAGGGGGAGGTGGTTTTGTGCCACATTGGTTTTGTCTCCATATTTTGGGAAAGCTTTAAAGCTTTCAGGGGAAAAAATTGCAGATATTTCAACACAAAAAGAAGGGGATAAAATGGGAGAAGATAAAGTACCAAAAAGATAGCTTTCGTTTGGGGGGGGACGGGAGGGGAAAGGGAACTTGGGATTAGTTTTTTTTTAGTTTTTGCCCCCGGAATGGCTATTTTATTGTCACCCCATACCATCCTGTGGACGGTAGCGCAAGATTAATGGATACAAAAAAGGGCCTGGGAACGGGCCCCCCAAAAGGGGTTAACGGTGTAATAGGTTTCATCTACTATCTACAGTTCACGGTCTGTTACAAAAAATTTAAAAAAAATTGCTTAGTATATCTGGTACTTTTTTTCTTTTAAAAAGATATTTTTGAATGTCAATGGGTTTTTAAATTTTATACGTCTCGTATCCTCAATAAGGGGGAAAAAATTAAGCACATATGTTCAAGACAGTGACCTATGCCGACACATAATTTACATTATTTGACTCATCGGTGTTGCCAAACTGCAAAACTTTGTACCAAGCCTAAGCCTGGCCACACAACACAGTCAGTCTTTAACATTGCAAGTTGTTCATAAACATTTTACTACGTTCTGTAAACTAGTGGGTTTTAACAACCAGGGTTTTATCTGCATTCCTATAACAACATTTTCATTATTTTCTTTCCCCCCAAAATTCCTAATGTTATACACAGATATTCCCAAAATTTTTTCTGCATTCTCTTTCTGGGTACCTTCTTTACTAACATATCAACTTTTCATCATCTCGAAAATTGGAAGGGGGCAAGAGAGGGGAAAAAATGGGAGGGGACAAAGGACGAAAATTGGGGGGGGACAGGAGAGACGAAAATTGGGAGGGGCAGGGGAAAGGGAAAAACCCTTGGGGGGGACAGGAGAGAAGAAAAATGGGGAGGGGACAGGAGAGGGAAAAACTTGGGAGGGACAAAGGACGAAAATTTGGGGGGGAAGGGGAAAAGGGACGAAACCCTTTGGGGGGGACAGGAAGGGGGGAAACTTGGGAGGGGGCGGAAGGAAGAAACTTGGGAGGGGGACAGGAAGGAAGAAACGGGAGGGGACAGGAAGGACAAACTGGGAGGGGGCAGGAAGGAAAAAACTTGGGAGGGACAGGGGAAAGGGAAAAACTGGAGGGGACAGGAGAGGAAGAAAATTGGGGGGGAAAGAGGAAGAACCTGGGGGGACAGGAGAGGGCGAAAAATTGGGAGGGGACAGGAGAGAAGAAACTTTGGGGGGGACAGGGAGGGGGAAGAAAATTGGGGGGGGGACGGGAGAAAAAACTTGGGGGGGGCAGGAGGGAAGAAAAATTTTGGGGGGGGAAGGAGAGGAAGAAACTTGGGAGGGGACAGGAGAGGAAGAAACTTGGAGGGGACAGGAGAGGAAGAAACTTGGGAGGGGACAGGAGAGGAAGAAACTTGGGGAGGGACAGGAGAGGAAGAAATTTGGGAAAGGGGGACAGGAAGGGAAAAAAATTTGGGGAGGGACAGGAGGGGAAAGAAACTTGGGGGGGGACAGGAGAGGAAGAAATCTTGGGAAAGGACAGGATAGGAAGAAACTGTACGAGGAGAGGATGAACCTCCACACCCGTAACAGATATAATAATAATAATAATAATAATAATAATAATAATAATAATAATAATAATAATAATAAAATAATATATGATTATTATTATTATTATTATTATCTTTATTTACTACAAGTACATGTACATGGCATACAGGCCTAGCTGACGTGGTATCAATGACATACTACTTATATAGAAAGCCGCTTGTTTTATTTATTTATTTATTTAAAAATTTGAGCACACATACAGAGGTACAAAAAATACAGATAAGAGCAGCATGCCAAAGCCACTTATACTATGCATAGCATTACGGGCTGGCTTAAAATTAACTTAACATTTCACTTTTGTCCCAGGATGCGACCCACACCAGTCGACTAACACAGGGACAGGGACAGCAGGTGTCTTATGGAAACACGTCCCTAATGTTTTAAGCCGTACCGGAGGAGATTCGAACCACGGACCTCAGTGTGTGAGCTGAGTGCGCTAGCGATCGGTTACAGGTATCTTTGGCAGGTTAAATCACCACCGCCTGACGCAGACCAAACGAAATGTAAACTTTGCCAGATGGACTGTTGTCACACCCTACTTCATTATGTACCTGGAGAGAGTTCCGGGGGTCAACGCCCCCGCGGCCCGGTCTGTGACCAGGCCTCATGGTGGAGCAGAGCCTGATCAACCAGGCTGTTACTGCTACCTGCACGCAATCCAACGTACGAGCCACAGCCCGACTTTAGGTGCTTGTCCAGTGCCTGCTTGAAGACACCCAAGGGTCTATTGGTAATCCCCTTTATGTATGCTGGGAGGCAGTTGAACAGTCTCGGGCCCCTGACACTTACTGTATTGTCTCTTAACGTGGTAGTGACACCCCTGCTTTTCATTCAAATTCAAATTCAAATTCAAAGTTTATTCTCTATAAGGATTACAATGCTGAGTTTACAGAAATTTGGTTATTGTTTGGTTTACATGTAGTAAAATTGTGATTACAGAGTGTACCACTAGAACGCTTAGCATGGCTAGGCATTTCGGGCATACTTAGTTTTATTCTTAATTGTAAAATATTACAAATTATGAGGTAAGTTGGTATTATGGCTAAGTGACTAAATACTAGTTTGTGAGTTTAGCAATGGAATGCTTTGTTTTGGCACAGTAATAGTTTTCAGAAATGAAGTATCACAGGTTTCATTATTTTAAGACTGAGATTAATATTTCTGTTTAGGTCAAATGAGTGAGCGAGTGTAAGTGTGAACCACCAGGTGGTATTCGTGTAGTTAGTTGACGGGGTGTATCAGGAGATAAAAGGTTTTCTAATGGTAGTTTTAAAGGGTGATGAATGTTCTGCAGTTCTAGAGTTCTCAGGTAGGGGATTCCAGATTTTAGGGCCTTTGACATACAATTTAATTTTTTTAAAGGTTTAGTCGGACACGGGAATGTCGTAGAGATGTTTGTTTCTGGTGTTATGCCTGTGGGTTCTGTCACAACTATCAAGAAAGCGTTTTAGGTCAAGGTTTTATATTAGAGTTAAAGGCCCTGTAGTATAATTGCACAGTAGTGAGTTTTGGGTGTACTGAACTGGGAGTAAGTTTTTGATCTTTGAAGGTGGGGGTGTGCTGCCAGGGATGGGGTTTAGTGATTATTTTTACTGCAGCTTTTTGTTGGGTTATTATTGTCTTTAGGTGGTTGCTGCAGTTGATCCCCAAGCACAAATAGCATAGGTGAGGTATGGATAAATAAGTGAGTGGTATATGTGAGAAGGGCATTTTGCGGGACGTATATCGTATCTTTGGGGAGGATCCCAACCGTTTTGGATACTTTTTTGGCTATATCTGGATATGGGGCTGAAATTCAGGTTGTTTCAGTATAAGCCTAGGAATTTTCCCCCATTATTTCTGGGAATTAGAGTGTTGTCAATCTTAATGTTAATTTGTGCATCTCCTGTCTGCTACCAAACATAATATAGTAAGTTTTGTCAGTGTTAAGCATAAGTTTATTGGCTGTCATCCAAGTCGATATTTAATCAGCTCCTCATTCACAATGGTGTTGAGGGTGGCAAATTAGGGTGAGAGATACTTAAGTCGTGTCATCAGCAAAGAGAATGGGTTTCAGGTGTTGGGATACGTTTGGAAGGTCATTGATGTATATGAGGAAGAGCAGGGGACCAAGGACACTTCCCTGCGGAACTCCAGTATCAAGTGGCCGTGTTGCTGATGCTGTGTCTTTAATGGTGACGTACTGATACCTATTAGTAATGTAAGATTTGAAATAAGCAAACGCATGGCCTCTTATACCGTAGTGGTCAAGTTTGTGGAGTAGGATTTCGTGGTTTACTGTGTCAAAAGCTTTTCTTAGGTCAATAAAAATGTTGCATCGTCTGCCGAGTCCTTTGCTTTCGTTGTGAGTGATTTTCGCGTGCAAGTTCGGTACTAGTCCCTCTAGGATTTTCCAGGTGTATATAATCATGGTATCTCCCGCCTGCGTTTTCCCGGGAGTACAGGTCAGGGGCTTCAAGCGCTCCCAGTAAAATTTAGGTGTTTTATCTCCGTTTTTGTGCGCCGGAAGGTTCTCTGTACATTTTCTAGCAGCAATTTCACCTGCCTTGAAAGGTGCTGTTAGTGTGCAGCAATATTCCAGCCTAGATAGAACAAGCGACCTGAAGAGTGTCATCATGGGCTTGGCATCCCTAGTTTTGAAGGTTCTCATTATCCATCCTGTCATTTTTCTAGCAGATGCGATTGATACAATGTTATGGTCCTTGCAGGTGAGATCCTCCGACATGATCACTCCCAGGTCTTTTACGTTGGTGTTTCGCTCTATTTTGTGGCCGGAATTTGTTTTGTACTCTGATGAAGTTTTAATTTCCTCATGTTTACCATATCGGAGTAATTGAAATTTCTCATCGTTGAACTTCATATTGTTTTCTGCAGCCCACTGAAAGATTTGGTTGATGTCCGCCTGGAGCTTTGGGACACCCCAAGCTAGTACGTACTAGGCACAGAGACTGAAAGGAAAGATGTTTGAAAAGGATAAATGAAGGAGGGGTTAAAGGAGATTTGAACTTTGTGGATGGTTTAGACTTTTGAGAAATAGAGACGAAAGAAAAGTGTAGTTGTGGAAGGTCTTGTAGACATATTAACACACATACAAGAGGTCTCTGAGTGTTTTTGGTGGGGTGTGTGTCGTATTGAGTGGTGGTGGTCTGGGTTGAGTATGGTTGGAGGTGTTCATTGAACTTGAGCACTTGTGTCTTGTGATCTATTTTGGACTTCTGACTTTGTAGTGAATATTTGCTCTTGCATAAGCTATAAGGGAAAGATAAACGAGGGAATTCTTGTGTTGTGAGTCTTAAACCCGATTTTCCCCCTGGAAAACAGGCAAATGTCAAAGAGGAACCTATTTCTGCGGGGTGGAAATGATGAATA
>NW_026507156.1:37500-44512 GCF_026875155.1 Cherax quadricarinatus | reverse complement strand
TGACTAAATTAATCTAGCATTAGAAATCTTCCTTAGAAAAAGATTTAAGCTCTTAATTAATTCATTTTGTTAGACGAAGAATGAGGGGGCCCCTGTCGAAGGTTTAAAAGGGGAAAGATAGGTATTAAAAAAGGGATGTTTAACAAGGTCTTGGGAAATATCTCTCCAAGAGAGAACCCGAAGTAATGGATTTAAATTTAGAAAGTTTAGATTTAAAAAGGACAAGGTAAGTTTGGTTTGGGAATGGGGGGAGTAGATGAGTGGAACAGTCTACCTATTTGGGGTTATTGGGGCAGGCTTTGGTAGTTTAAAATTTTTGGGTTGGTAAAACATGAGTGGGATGGGGTTTGGATTTGAGTGGACTTGCACTAGAGCTTACTTTTTGGGGTAGCATTTAAAATTGGGTGGTCAAATGTTTGTTTGGGGATGAATTTAAAGGACCTGCCGTATGGGCCAACAGCCTGTGCAGTGTTCCTCCTTTTCTTATGTTTTTATGTTATGTTCTTATGTTGTCTCTTAACGTGCTAGTGAAAACCCCTCTTTTCTTTGGGGGATTTTTGCATCGTCCGCCGAGTCTTTTGCTTTCGTTGTAGTATTTTCGTAGAAAGTTTGGTACTAGCCCTCGGGATTTTCCAGAGTACATAATCAAGTAACTCCCCCCCCTGCATTCCGGGGGAGAAAAGGGTTCAGGAATTTTCAAGCGCCCCAGTAAATTGGGGTGTTTTATCTCCGTTATGCGTGCCGTGAAGGTTTTCTGACATTTTCTAGGCAGCAATTTCCCCTGCCTTGAAAGGTGCTTTTAAATGTGCAGGCAATATTCCAGCCTAAGAAAAAAAGCGACCGAAGAGTGTCATCTAGGCTTGGCATCCCTATTTTGAAGGTTCTCATTATCCATCCTGTCATTTTTTTAGCAGATGTGTTTGTACAATGTTATGGTCCTTGAAGGTGAGATCCTAAAACAGAACAGAGGTCTTTGACGTTGGTTTTTTCGCTCTATTTTGGGGAAGGAAATTTTTGTTTTGTTTCTGATGAAAGTTTTAATTTCCTTGTTTACCAATGGAGTAATTAAAATTTTCATTGTTGAACTTATATTTTTTTCCCCGCACCCCACGAAAGTTTTGGTTATGTCCGCCTGGCCCACAGTGTCTGAAGGGAAAGACACTGTCATGCAGATGGGGGTGTCATCTGAAAGGAAAGACAGGGTGCTGTGGCTGACATCCTTGTCATGCCCTATGAGGTGAGAAACAAGATGGAGCGTAGTCCCTTGGAACAGACTTTTCACCGAAGCTGCCTCGGACTTTACTCTGTTGACTACTACTTTTTGTGTTCTGTTTGTGAGGAAATTATAGATCCATCTCCCAAATTTTTTCTGTTATTCCTTGCACGCTTTTTGTGCACTATTACACCATGGTCAACTTGTCAAAGGCTTTTGCAAAGTCTGAAAAATATCACTGCATTTTTTTTTGTCTTCTATGCTTTTTGGACCTTGTCTAGACCCAATTTTTGAGACAGCGGGAGCGCCCTGTTCTAAACCCATTTTGCCCGGGGTTTGTGAAATTAGGGGTTGCTAGGGGGGTGGAATTTTGCTTCTTGGGACCCTTTAAAAGATTTTTATGAAGGGGATGTTAGTTTCGGCGTATTTTCTTTGCTATTGTTTTACTCCCCCCTTTGGGGAGTGGGGCTATTCTGTTTTTTTTAAAGAAACGTGGGGGGGAAACCCCCCCGGCTTCCCTCCCTCCCAAGGGGGTAAAAGCTCGTGATAGGGGCTTTTTGCAGTTCTTGATGAACACAAGTTCCGAGTCTGGCCCGGGGCAATGCAGGGGCATTTTATTTATCGCCTGTTCGAAGTCATTTGGCGTCAGGTAAATCGATAGGCTTGTTTAACCAAAATTCGTGGCTCTCTCATAAAAAAAAACATTTTGATCTTCGACTCTCGGTCTGGGTTTGCGGCTTGCTAAAAACTGAGTCATATTTCCTTTTTGTCATCTGTGTAGGACCCCTCTTGTTTAAGTAGGGGGCCCCAACTGGATGCTTTTTTCTCGACTTTGATTTGGGATAAAAAAAAGAAATCTTTGGGTTCTTTCGATTTTCAATTTTTGGTTTTTAGTTCTTCCCCCCGATTCCTGACTCCTATGATTTCCCTTTTTCTTAATTCGATGTTTGCATTTCTCTGACCAGGACTCCCACGCATTTCAATATTTGGCCTCTTTTAGTCGCTCTGTTATTTTTATGTCGCCTGTAAAGGGGGCGCCGCTCTTTCATTTACTCTACTCCTTTTTTTTTTAAAAGGAATAACCTTGGGGCATACATCGAGTGCCACCGAGTTAAACTGTTCTAGGGAAAAATTTAGGTTTTCTTTATTATCTATCTTCCCAGCTTATATCGTTTTGGGCTTGGTTTACTTGGGCCCACTTTATGGCTTGTTTTAGGGAAAGGTTGAAGGCTCCCCCCGTGTAATCTATTTTGTCGGTCTGGGCTCCGCCTTTTCATGTTAACCTCGATTATGTTTGATCGATATATTGTTTTTGATATGGTGACATTTCGATCGTCACATTGTTTGTGAAGATAGGGTTTGATTCTCCCGTCTAGTGACTTTTATTTGCTTTTTTAAGTTGAATTTTGTGCAGAATTTTTAAAGCTGTTTGTGTGTGAGTTGTCGTCTTAGCTGCCCCTGGTGTTATCACTGCAAAAAATTATTTGCTATATTCCTCCATTTTTTGGGCCCCCAATTGTAAACCCCCAGGGGCAAGATGCTGGGGGGAGGGGCGGGGAATTTTCCCAAAAGTGGTCCAATTTTGACATGTTCCCGGAATTGTTGGGACGTTGCATCTGGAGGCTTGTAGCTACCCATTGACTAGTTTTGGTTCTCATCTTGCGCAAAACTTCCCCTACATCATTTGAGGGATTTAAACAGTTTTTGTCAAACAATGCTCTGCGATATCAGGCCAACCCCCGCCCCCTTCCTTTGCCCGTTACTCTGTCAATCTATTTTGGGGTTTAAAACCCGGGATCCTATTTTGTTGTCCAATTTCCTTTTGTGGGTTTTCTGTGAAAGCCGCGAACATTGCATTTGCCTCTGAAAGCAGTCCACGATGAAAGGTATTTTTTTGTTTGTTGGGGGCTTAAAAACCCTTATATTTTTCAAAGAAGAAGTCATTGGACGTGGTATTTTGGTAAATGGGGGGACTTTTTTTTCCGCCAAAGTACTGTATCTGTTGGTTTTACTGTTTCCATCTAGAAATGACGGATTGGCGTACGATTTCCCCTATTTTTTCCAAATTTTTTTTTTTTTCCTGGGCCCAAAAAACCTCTCCCTCTTGAGTGCTGGGCTACCCCCGGTTTCCCCTGGGCCCGGGTGTTTTGTATCTTTTTGTCCCTTTAGATGGTGGGCCTGGCAATTTAAGTTATAGCATAGTCTTTCCTGACTAAAGGGGGAAACCATTTGGGGGGGTGGAAATTTTACGGGAAGTAAATTTTGCTTTTTCCCTTTGTTATATGGGCCGGCATTTTCTAGGGGGTCAAAGTTGAAAACGTCCCATCTGTTTTTCCAGATTTCCCATGCCTGCAGATCCATACAGGATCCATACATAGTTTTAAAACAGGGGGTGTAAAGGTCAGGGTTTCAGGGAAGTGACCTAATAGCGACCAGTGAAAGGGGGCGGGGCCAGGAGCTAGGACTCGACCCCTAAAACCCTTCAACTAGGTGAGTACACACTCTCTCTCTCCTCTTTTGCGGGGGATTGTAGATTGGGGGTTAGGGGAGTGTGGGTAGGGATTTTAGTTAAGTTAGTTTATTCGGGTATACACAAATACAGTTAATAATTACATACAAACAGCATATGTATAGAGAATGGGAAAACCCCCAAAAAAAGTCAAAAAGTGACTTTTTTCCATTGAGGTCCTTTAATCAGGGCCGGATTACTGATGGGCAAACTGGGGCATTTGCCTAGGGTTCCCCCGTGCTTTTGGGGCCCCGCGGTCCAAGGTTTCAGGGGCTCACCAAAAGACGCGCACATGGGCAAGTGAAAAGGGGGTCCCCTACCAAAAAAATTCAAGTTTTTGGGAGTAAAATTGATTTTTAAAAATTAATCAAAACAAAAAAAAATAACGAAATAAAATAAAATAAAAATAAAAAAAACCTAACCAAGAATTTATAATGGTTTTTGGGAAAAGGGTTTTTGGTTGTTTTGATGTACTTTCCCTTTTAAAATTTTAATCTAAATACCAGATGTTTTTAATTAGCCCTTAAACAGGTTCACACCGACCCCCCCCCCCCCCCCACCCCCAAAGCGGGAAGGGGGTCCGCCCGCTTCCCCCGAACCAAAGGGCCCCGCCAATCGAATACCTAGGGCCCGGAGACTTCTTAATCTGGCCCGCTTGAAAACCCTTTTAAAATTATACAATAAAGGAGATAAATCTTATTATCATCTAAAAAGGAGGCTGTGGCAGGGCTGATTCTCTTGTTCCACCCCCCTATTAATAACGATAAAAAATTTGTTGAACTAGGCATAAAAAATTAACGCTGGGCGTCTCACGACAACGAACTGTTTCCCTCCTAATAGCGCTAAAAGCTAACTTGGGGAACTGACTTTGACCGTCATCTTTAGATTCAAATGTCATCATTGAATGTCTTAACTCATTAATGACTCCAACAACATGCTGTTGGAGAAGCCAGAAGATACTCAAAAATTGGGGACAAAGGATTAATGTACAATTCTAGGGTTTCCCTCACACATTGGTTACTCCTTTCATGAAAAAATTTATATGTTTTTATTTTTTTTATTTATTTATAATTTGAGCACACTTACGAGGTACAAAAAAAAATACAGAAAAGGCAGCATGCCAAACCACTTATATATCATAAAACGGGGTGGCTTAAAATTTAAATTTAAAATTAAAAAGCAATGATAAATCGTGAAAAAAATTAATTTAAAATGATACATAAAACACAAGTAGTATTACAAAGAAGGCATAGGTTTCATGCATTGTTGTAAATTCGTAGAATGGGGTATTCTGTTAGGTATGAAATTTTAAAAAAAAATAAAGTTAGATGGGGGTTTTTGGTTTAACTTTTTTGTGATATAATTGTGAGAAACATTTAAGATATACAATTTTTTAAGGTTTTGTTATTCAGTATTTATTTGGGTTTTTGGGTGATAAGGGGTTTAGAAGAGACTTGAATTTATAAACAGGGAGTGTTTCTTTTTATTTACAGGTATGAATCCAGATTTTAGGGCCTTTTATGGCATTGATTTTTGCATAGCGTGAATGGAACGAGGAATATCAAAAAGGGGATCTGTGCTTGTTTATGGTCATGTGTTCTGTTGAGGTTGGAAGGAGATGTTTGAGGGGAGGGTTTAAAATAAGTTGATGTTCTATTTATGTAAAGGGCAGTAATAATATGGATGTTTTGGATGGTGATAGGTTGAGTGTATTGAAAATTTGGGGGAGTGTGCTGCCTGATGGAATTTTTTATCATTCTAACTGCACCTTTTGTTGGGGAATTTTGGGCTAGATGGTTATGTTGTTGACCCCCTGCACAAATTCCAAGGGGAGATGGGGAAAAAAAAGAGTGATATAGGGGCCAGGAGGGGCTAATGTGGAGCATAGTACCGTATCTTCGATAGTAGCCTACAGTCTTGGGAAAATTACCCCGAAAGGGGAATGTAAAATTAAAATTTGGATATTTTGGTCTAGCATTTGGAGTAATATTAGGAGGAAGTAAATAATAAAAAATTATTTTTATATGAATGCAGTTTGAAGCCTGAATAGATCAAACCCACTAAAAACATGAACATAATAAGTTGTTTATGGGGCAACTTGCAAAGTAACGACTGACTGTTTGTATGGGGCCCGGCTTTGGCTTGTTACAAGTACTGACGATTTGTGTGGCCAGGGGTTAGGCTTGGTTTTAAGACTTCTGGGAGTTTGGGGAGAACACGATGATGATCAAACTAAATGTAAATTATGTGTCAGGGATATGGGCACTGTCTTGAACCTATGTGCTTAATTGTCCACATTAGGAATCGAATAGACAGTTAATAAATAGTATATGTTAAGATATCTTATTAAGAAAATAAGATACCCGATATACTAAGCAAATTTCCTAAATTTGCCTTTTAACAGAAGTGAACATAGAAATTTTAATATAAATCCATATGTTTCCGTTAACCCTTTGGGCCTATTTCCCGGCTTTTTGTGTATCCCCTATGCCTTGCGCTACCCTCCACAGGATGGAATGGGGGTGCACAATAAACCACCACTTTGGGGGCAAAATCAAATCTAATACATAAAAGGTATATATTGGAATAAGGGAAAAGAGTAATTTACATTTTCTGTGTATTAGCTAAAAGAAAAAAAATATTTCCTTCCTTTCTGTAGCTATATTTGTCAGGGACCTTTTGGCTCTCTTCGTGAACTGGCATGCTTGACGGCTTTGACATTGCAGGCATCTGTCCATTCCTTTAGTGTAAATAAAGGTGTTTGAAGCCTGGCCACTGACTGTGGGTATACAAAATTTGTTCTCTCCTCCTAGTACTATGATGCTTTTGGGTCCCCAACCTTAAAAATTGGCAGCAAAATATTCGGGCACTGTTTTTGAGCAATTGTTAAATGTGATTTAACTTCATTGTTTACTCTGTCTCAACATTCAACTATAGTTGTTGTAATTCATCCGGCCTACATGTTTTTTTTTTAGTTCTTTATGCCTTTTTTTTTTTTCTTTTTTTATTTTCCTTTTTTCCCTCTTTTTTTTTTATTTCTTTTTTTTTTTTTTTTTCTTTTATTCGTTTTTTATTTTTCTCTCTTTATCTTTTCCTATTCTTCCTTTACTTTTTTCTTTTTTTCCTTTTTTCGTTTTTTGTTTTTTTTTGTTCTTTTCTACTGTTTTTTTCCTTTTATTTTTTATTTGTCCCTTTTTTTTGCTTTTTTTACTATTTTTTTTTTCTTTTTTCATTTTTTTTTATTTATTTTTTTTTTATTTTTTTTCTATTTTTTTTTGTTTTCCTATTTT
>NW_026507156.1:22500-25000 GCF_026875155.1 Cherax quadricarinatus | reverse complement strand
CTCCAGGATCTCTTTGCATTCCTGCCTATCTCGTCCGATTTTCATTCTTCTCTTCTCATCACTTCACGTATCTGCGAACAGGGAATCTTCAGAGTCTATTCTTCTCATGTCGTTCTAATATATCAAAAATAGCAATGGTCTAGAACTGCCTGTGGGAACCCGATTCGTAAACAGGAGCCCACTGTGAACTCTTCCGTACCTGATCGATGCTGCCTCCCTGTCAGGTATTCCCTTATCCAATGCAGTGCCCTTCTTTTTACGTGCTGCCTGAATCCTCCAGCTTCTGCATATCTCTTGTGGGAACACTGTGTCAAAGGCTTCCGCAGTCTAGGAACACGCAATCTACCCACTTCTCTCGTGTTCATTACTTCTGTTACTTGTCCATAAAACTCCAGGAGGTTTGTGTATGATACAAGATTTTGCCTTCATGAACCATGTGGTTTTCATTTATATCTTGTTCTTTAGGTGTTCGACCACTTTCTGATATTCTCTTATCATGACTTTGCACAACAATACATGTCAGAGACACAGGTCTGTAGTTTAGTGCCTCGTTTCTGTTTCATTTCTTTTAAATATGGGCGATACATTAGCAGTCTTCAATTTCTAGGTAGTTGCCCAGTTTCAAGGGATGTGTTGAAGATTGTGGTTAGAAGGACAACAGCATCTCTGCTCCTTCTCTAAGGACCATTGGGGAGTTGTTGTCCAGTTCCCTTCGCCTTTGAAGGTTGTCAAGGTCACTTAAGAGCTTCTTCACCTCCTCCTCAGTTGTTCGTACTGTCAATCCAAACACTTGTTGGTATATTCCCTCTTGATGTTACTTCTGTGATGTCTTCCCACAGCCCTTCCTGTCTCTACTGTATATAACTTCCTTAAATCTCCTGTTTCAGACTCCTCACATACCTCTGATCAGTTTCTTGTGAGTTCTCCACCTTCTCGCCTTAATCTGATCACCTGCGTCTTTGACTGTTGTCTTTCTCTGAGTGGCCTATACAACAGTTTATCGGGTCAGTATGTTTCTCGAATGCTGTCATTTTATTTGCTCGTGGGCTCCTCCTTAACTGTGCGTACTCATTCTGGCTTAGTCGGATGATCTCCCGATTTTCGTGAGTTCTCTGCTTCCTGTACTTTTTTCCATTCTCCTATTGCACTTTGGTTTTTGCCCCTCCTTGCACCGTCGGGTGACACAGGGGATTGTTCTTGGTCTTACGTTGTTATGTTTGCCCTGTGGGAAATGAAACCTTTCACACTGCCTCCTTGCATTTTGTTGCTACATAAAGGTGTTGTCTAACTGTGTTGTGTGTGTGTGTGTGTGTGTGTGTGTGTGGTGTGTGTGTTTGTGTGTGTTTCTGTGTGTTGTGAGTGTGATGTACTCACTATTTGATCACCTATTTGTGGTTGCCAGGGGTCGAGTCACAGCTCTAGCCCGCCTCTTCGTGATTGATATAGTCCTCATCTCTCCCTGCCCCTGAGCTACTATCATACCTCGCCTTAAAATATGTATGGTTCCTGCCTCCACCCACCATCTCACTTTTCTAAGGCTATTCATGGCCCCCTTGATACTCTATGACCTGACGAAATTACTTCCTAACATCATTTGATTCATCTGAGTCTTCAACTTCAATTGTGACCTCTTGTGTCTTGTTGTCCCATTCTCTGTGACCTCCGTCTTTGTCCACTGTCTATTCGCGCAGTTATTTTATATGTCGATATCATTGTTCCTGACCCTCCTGGCCTCCAGTGTCGTCAGGCGATTTCCTTCAACTTTCTTCATAGGACAATCCCAGTAGCTCTGGGATAGTCTTGTAGCAAACTTTGCACTTTCTCTAATTTTTGACGTGCTTGACTAGGTGTGGATTCCAAACTGGTGCTGCTACTCCAGTGTGGGCCTGCTGTGTAGATGGTGTACAGAGTCTTAAAGAATCTTTATGAGGTTCGGGGAAGCTTTTCCGTAGGTTTGCCTAGACGGCGCCGTTATGCTGCAGCAGATATTGATTGCTGTGCGACCCTCTGGAGATATGCTCGGTGTTATACTTCAACCCAAATCTTTTTCTTGAGTGAGGTTTTGCAGTCTTTGGCCATCCTAACAATACATTGTGTCTGCCGTCTTCCTTTGCATTCCCCAATCTTCATGACTTTGCAATTTAGGCAGGGTTCGTTAAATTTAAGGAGCCAGTTGTGGACAGGATTGTAGCCCTGTCCAGATCTCTTTGTTGTCCTGCCTGATCTCGTGCGATTCGATTCTTCTTTTAAACTTCAATCGTCTGCAAAACAAGGACATTCTGAGGTCTATCCTTCGTTATGTGTTCAGTTATACAAGACACAGCCTGTCCTAGGACTGTCCCTGTGGAACCCCCGATTGTCGGTTGGACAGGCGCCCACTCTGAACCAACTCGTCGGTACATGACTCGTTGTTGCTTCCTGTCAGATATTTTTGATCCAGTGACTGTGCCATTCCTGTTATGTGTGTTGGTCCTCTAGCTTTTGCCAGTAACCTCTTGTG
>NW_026507156.1:2500-10000 GCF_026875155.1 Cherax quadricarinatus | reverse complement strand
TTTTATTCTTTTCCTTTCCTTTTTTCTTTCCTTTTTTTTTTTTTTTTTTTTTTTTTTTTTTTTTTTTTTCTTTTCCTTATTTTTTTTTTTTTTTTTTTTTTTTTTTATTTTTTATTTTTTTCCCCTTATTTTATTTTTTTTTTTTTTTCTTATTTTTCTGTTTTTTTTTTTTTTTCTTTATATTTTATATTCTTTCTTTTTTATTTTATTCTTCTTTCTTTTTTTTTTTTTTTTTTCTTTCTTTATAGTCTGGGACTAGTTCTTGTTGCAAACTTTGCACTTTCCTTAGGTTTTTCACGTGCTTGGTAGGGTTGGGTTCCCAAACTGGGATGGCGCATACGTCCAATATGGGCCTAACGTAACGAGTGTTACAGGGTCCTGACATGATTCTCTTATTAAGATGTCGGGATGCTGTTCTGAGGTTTGCTAGGAACGCCAGATGTGAGCAGCTTATTTGAGTTATGTGCTGGCTGCAGGGATGTGTCCTGGTGTTGTTAAATTCACCCCAAGATTATTTTTCCTTTGGAGTGAGGTTTTTGTGTTCTATGACCCCCTGACTTGTGTGTGTACTACCTAATTGTTATCACTAATGTGGTTGCAGGTGGTCGAGACTCAGTACCTTGGCCCCGCCCTCTTCACTGATCGCTACTGGATCCTCTCTCTCTCTGCTTCTGATGCTTTGTTATACCCTCTTTCTTAAAACTATGTATGGTTCCTGCCTCACTACTTCACTTGACTAGGCTATTTACCACTTGCTGAAAACTCTATGACTGAGAAATTATTCCTAACTCCCTGTGACTCGTCTGAGTCATTCATGCTTCCTGTTGTGACCCTGTCCTGTGTGTCCCTTCTCTGGAACATCCTATTCTTGTCCACTTGGCTATTCCCCGCAGATCTTGTATGTCGCTATCCATGTCTCCATGACCTTCTGTCCTCCAGAGTCGTCAGTCGATTTCCCTTAACCTTTCTCGTACGTACTTCCTTGAGCTCTGGGACTAGCTTGTTGCAAACCTTTGTATTTCTCTACTTCCTTGACGTGTCTTGACCAGGTGTGGGTTCAGACTGTGCTGCATACTCCAGTATGGGCCTAACAGTACACAGTGTACAGTGTCTTGAACGATTCCTTATTAAGGTTATCGGAACGCTATTCTCAGGTTTGCCAGGTGCCCGTATGCGTGCAGGCGGTTTTACTTGGTTGATGTGTGCTCCGGTGGATAGTGCTCGGTGTTTGGACAACCAGGCTTTCTCCTGACGTGAGTATCTGTAGTCTTTGGCACCATTGCCTATCTCTGGCTGCAGTCCTTCTTTGCCCCTCCAATCTTCATGACTTTGCATTTGGCTGGATTGAATTCGAGATGCAGTTATGGACTCCATATGTCCAGCTCTCCAGGATCTCTTTGCATTCCTGCCTATCTCGTCCGATTTTCATTCTTCTCTTCTCATCACTTCACGTATCTGCGAACAGGGAATCTTCAGAGTCTATTCTTCTCATGTCGTTCTAATATATCAAAAATAGCAATGGTCTAGAACTGCCTGTGGGAACCCGATTCGTAAACAGGAGCCCACTGTGAACTCTTCCGTACCTGATCGATGCTGCCTCCCTGTCAGGTATTCCCTTATCCAATGCAGTGCCCTTCTTTTTACGTGCTGCCTGAATCCTCCAGCTTCTGCATATCTCTTGTGGGAACACTGTGTCAAAGGCTTCCGCAGTCTAGGAACACGCAATCTACCCACTTCTCTCGTGTTCATTACTTCTGTTACTTGTCCATAAAACTCCAGGAGGTTTGTGTATGATACAAGATTTTGCCTTCATGAACCATGTGGTTTTCATTTATATCTTGTTCTTTAGGTGTTCGACCACTTTCTGATATTCTCTTATCATGACTTTGCACAACAATACATGTCAGAGACACAGGTCTGTAGTTTAGTGCCTCGTTTCTGTTTCATTTCTTTTAAATATGGGCGATACATTAGCAGTCTTCAATTTCTAGGTAGTTGCCCAGTTTCAAGGGATGTGTTGAAGATTGTGGTTAGAAGGACAACAGCATCTCTGCTCCTTCTCTAAGGACCATTGGGGAGTTGTTGTCCAGTTCCCTTCGCCTTTGAAGGTTGTCAAGGTCACTTAAGAGCTTCTTCACCTCCTCCTCAGTTGTTCGTACTGTCAATCCAAACACTTGTTGGTATATTCCCTCTTGATGTTACTTCTGTGATGTCTTCCCACAGCCCTTCCTGTCTCTACTGTATATAACTTCCTTAAATCTCCTGTTTCAGACTCCTCACATACCTCTGATCAGTTTCTTGTGAGTTCTCCACCTTCTCGCCTTAATCTGATCACCTGCGTCTTTGACTGTTGTCTTTCTCTGAGTGGCCTATACAACAGTTTATCGGGTCAGTATGTTTCTCGAATGCTGTCATTTTATTTGCTCGTGGGCTCCTCCTTAACTGTGCGTACTCATTCTGGCTTAGTCGGATGATCTCCCGATTTTCGTGAGTTCTCTGCTTCCTGTACTTTTTTCCATTCTCCTATTGCACTTTGGTTTTTGCCCCTCCTTGCACCGTCGGGTGACACAGGGGATTGTTCTTGGTCTTACGTTGTTATGTTTGCCCTGTGGGAAATGAAACCTTTCACACTGCCTCCTTGCATTTTGTTGCTACATAAAGGTGTTGTCTAACTGTGTTGTGTGTGTGTGTGTGTGTGTGTGTGTGTGGTGTGTGTGTTTGTGTGTGTTTCTGTGTGTTGTGAGTGTGATGTACTCACTATTTGATCACCTATTTGTGGTTGCCAGGGGTCGAGTCACAGCTCTAGCCCGCCTCTTCGTGATTGATATAGTCCTCATCTCTCCCTGCCCCTGAGCTACTATCATACCTCGCCTTAAAATATGTATGGTTCCTGCCTCCACCCACCATCTCACTTTTCTAAGGCTATTCATGGCCCCCTTGATACTCTATGACCTGACGAAATTACTTCCTAACATCATTTGATTCATCTGAGTCTTCAACTTCAATTGTGACCTCTTGTGTCTTGTTGTCCCATTCTCTGTGACCTCCGTCTTTGTCCACTGTCTATTCGCGCAGTTATTTTATATGTCGATATCATTGTTCCTGACCCTCCTGGCCTCCAGTGTCGTCAGGCGATTTCCTTCAACTTTCTTCATAGGACAATCCCAGTAGCTCTGGGATAGTCTTGTAGCAAACTTTGCACTTTCTCTAATTTTTGACGTGCTTGACTAGGTGTGGATTCCAAACTGGTGCTGCTACTCCAGTGTGGGCCTGCTGTGTAGATGGTGTACAGAGTCTTAAAGAATCTTTATGAGGTTCGGGGAAGCTTTTCCGTAGGTTTGCCTAGACGGCGCCGTTATGCTGCAGCAGATATTGATTGCTGTGCGACCCTCTGGAGATATGCTCGGTGTTATACTTCAACCCAAATCTTTTTCTTGAGTGAGGTTTTGCAGTCTTTGGCCATCCTAACAATACATTGTGTCTGCCGTCTTCCTTTGCATTCCCCAATCTTCATGACTTTGCAATTTAGGCAGGGTTCGTTAAATTTAAGGAGCCAGTTGTGGACAGGATTGTAGCCCTGTCCAGATCTCTTTGTTGTCCTGCCTGATCTCGTGCGATTCGATTCTTCTTTTAAACTTCAATCGTCTGCAAAACAAGGACATTCTGAGGTCTATCCTTCGTTATGTGTTCAGTTATACAAGACACAGCCTGTCCTAGGACTGTCCCTGTGGAACCCCCGATTGTCGGTTGGACAGGCGCCCACTCTGAACCAACTCGTCGGTACATGACTCGTTGTTGCTTCCTGTCAGATATTTTTGATCCAGTGACTGTGCCATTCCTGTTATGTGTGTTGGTCCTCTAGCTTTTGCCAGTAACCTCTTGTGAGGAACTGTGTCGAAAGCCTTCTTGCAGTCCAAAAATACGCAGTCGATCCACCCCTCTCTCTCTCTTGTCTTACTTCTGTCACCTTTTCATAAAACTCTAGTAGGTTTGTGACACAGGATTTTCCTTCCCTGAAACCGTGCTGGTTGTCAATTATACACTTGTTTCTTTCCAGGTGCCCCACCACTCTCCTCCTGATTATCTTCTCCATGACCTTGCATACTATACACGTTAGTGATACAGGTCTGTAGTTTAGTGCCTCATGTCTGTCTCCCTTTTTAAAAATTGGGACTACATTTGTGTGTGTGTGTGTGTGTGTGTGTGTACTCACCTAGTTGAGGTTGCAGGGGTCGAGTCCAAGCTCCTGTGTGTGTGTGTGTGTGTATCATGTGGGAGTTCGATACGTGGATTAGGGTAGAAATACTCACGTAGGCTGTTAATTACGTATTATTACTGTTATGTGGACAGAGCCCGCCAGCCGTACCTATCTCCTTGGCTACACTCGTAATACTAACTAGCCGTCTGGCCAGTACCCCGTAGTGGGTGTTTTGAAATAGTGTCAGCTCAGCACAATATGAAGACCGTGACTCAAGACGGTTGGTCGTTGAGTCAACGGACGGTTACGGTAACTGGTTACTAGACTGGTAACTGGTTACTACTACTGAGAGCTCGGCGACGCTAACGTATGTCGTCCCGACATACAACTAATACAAACTAGAGATGGCAGGTATACGGCTTGGGCTGATTCTATACAATGTCAAAGTACACAACATGAAACATTATATATATAATTAGAACATTGGAATGAAAGCTTACGTAACTGAAACTGTAATGCAATACGAGGTATACTATAGTACAACTTAAAACTCAACAAATGAACAACGAACTCAACATTGAGATTACAAGTGATAAAAACAAAAATTTTGATCGATCGATCTGTATTCGTGTGATCTACGGATTCTGAGGAAGGAATATATACAAAGAGAAAGAGTGTTTAACAGAAAGGCAGATTCGGTGCACGCAAATCTAGACTGTTAACTCTCAGAATGCGGAGAGAACATGAACACAAAAAAAAATTTTTTGAATACTGATAAGTTGATACTGTAATTATTCATCTATACAGGTTATTTACATTTAAACCCCAACTCTGCTAGGGTAAGATTGGCATATGCAGAATGGGTGTCATCTCTGGGAGGATCAAACTCTGTAGCATTGGCTAACTCATGCTGTATTTGAGGCAAATCTGAATTGGAAGTTACAAATGATACTTGAGGATTTCTCAATACCTGTCGTGTACGTAGGGAATAACGACATTCAGGTTGATCATCTGACTGAGTATCAGAGGAAGAGAGTACAGGATCAGGAGGATGTCAGAGTCTGTCACATTAGTCTGGGTTGGAACGTCATTATCATCACATACTAACTTCATATGATCCAAATGCGATTCTTTATACTGACCAGTACTAATCTCTCTAACCTTATACTTATTACCAGTGATATGTTCAACTACGCGATAAGGACCAACAAACTTTTGATCAAGCTTTGGCATTGCAGACGTTTTGTTAAAATTAGTCAGCATAACTCTCGAACCTACTTTGATTTTGGATGGCTTTACTCGAGTATTTGCGACTCTTGTAAATTCAGCTGTTGATTTATGAAGTGTTTCACGGATTCTTCTAAAAACACTTTGAGCTAAGCTGGTACGAGTTGCTACGAAATCATCAGGGTTGTAATTTGGTTTCGGATTAGAATATAACAACTCATAAGGCAAACGTTTATCTACACCATACAATGCATAATGTGGAGTGTCACCTATAGAAACATTGTAAGCAGAATTTATAGCACACTGCACATCAGGATATAACTTCATCCCAAGTTTCACTATTGGGATTGATAGTGGCTCTCAATACATCAAGTACTTTCTTATTGGTTCGTTCCGCTAACCCATTGCTGGCAGGATGATGAGGAACAATGGTGGACTTAGAGATCTTGTACAAGGTACACAAATTTTCAAGAATTTCATTACAGAATTCACCTCCATTATCTGTTACTAGGGACTTAGGGGTGGTATGCCTGCAGATAATGCGTCTTTAAAACGCTTTAGCTACTGTCTCGGCAGTCTTATCTGCAATAGGAACTAACTCACAATATCTGGTGAAATGGTCTACCATAACACACAGATGTTTGTTACCTTGGAGGGAACATTGGAAATTAGTTAACAAATCTAGCGCAACTCTTTCCCAAGGTTCGCTAGTAGTTGGATACACTTGGATTGGATTAGGACCATTAGCATTGCCTTTATGTTGCATGCAGACACTACATTTCCTAACATACTCAGAAATATCAGTTGCCATACGAGGCCAAAAGTATTTCAATCTGGCTTGTTTTACTGAACGATCCATACCAGGGTGTGCAACACCTGGTACATCGTGAACTAGCTGTAAGGCTACATTCACTAGTGACTGTGGAATTACTAACTGGTATACTCTTCTGCTAGGAGTACCCAACTCGGCTGTTCGATACATGTGGGAGTTCGATACGTGGATTAGGGTAGAAATACTCACGTAGGCTGTTAATTACGTATTATTACTGTTATGTGGACAGAGCCCGCAGCCGTTAACTACCTCCTTGGTTACACTCGTAAATGTCTTTAAATGCAAGAAAAATGTCTAAGAAAATTATCACTGGAGTCTGGAGTAGTAGACTGGCGGTGAGTACTGGTGGTGGGGCGGGGGGTAGGGTGTCCAGCGCGGTGAGGGCTGACGTCACCTACACTCACTGTTGTCGTGAAGAAATGTGCGTTCTAGGCGAACTCACATAACTGGCTTTATCGGTGGCACCAGCTACAATCTCTTGACCAATTATGTGAGCCAAAACAGTACTAGGACCCGGTACAAGGGTGCAAACAACCACAGGTAGATGAGTGGATGGCTGGTGGTGGTGGAAGAGAGTGATGGGTGTTACTCTCGCTGGGGTACTGCCGCGCACCCCGAGTAGTGGGAGAGAGTGGTGGGGGGGGGGACGCTGGGGGTCTGCCGCGCACCCCACTCACCCACGAAGGTGGCTTGAAAAACCCACTCTATGCCACAGGAATGGTAAAAACCACTCTTAGCATCCAACAGGGAGCACAAAGCGATATAAACAATTCCTCAGAGGAACTTGGCTTACTTCTTACTGCGTGGCTTACTTCTCTCTCGCAGCTGGGTTAGAAGCTGGGTTGGCTGACTGGCTTACCCCACGAGAATGGATGACTGGAAGACGTGTAACGATGCACAAAGCACGGAGGAGCAGTTGGATGACAGGAGACAGGCTGGATGATAGGCTGACTGGCGTTCACTTCCACAGTCTGGCTTACTGACTGGCTTAATTGCAAAATCCGGGTCAACCCCTCGGAGATTGAAGCAATTAGCACACGAACTAAGCCAGGAAGCTTGAAACGGCTGCAACAGGCTTGCAGGCAATAGGTTTGAGGGGAGTAGCTGCTTTCACACAGAGTGACTGACTGGTACACTACACAATAATACTTACGACAGACGAATAGCATAAAGAAAAACACAGAATAAAATAATATAAGATAAGTGAAAACACTGAAAAATATTGGAAAAATACTGAGTTAAA
>NW_026507155.1:0-17833 GCF_026875155.1 Cherax quadricarinatus | reverse complement strand
AAAATGAATAACAAATATTCAAAAAAAAATTGTTTAAAATTCTTCTTCATTTACAAAATACTCTGGAATTTTCTGAACAGTACACTATGTAGGGTGAATCTTGGAATGTGGGTTTTGGCTTTAACTCATCCCAGTATAATTCCTTAAGTAGGCATTCAGCTCAATCTAGCAGGTTATCATCTCAGCATTCCCCCAAAGGAACAGTTTTGAATTTGAGATTAGGCTCTCAAGTTCCACTCTCCCTTTTCCAACCACCCTGTGGAAGAATCACATCTGCAACAAAAAGTTCTCTCCGAGTGGCTTTTTTACTCCATAAATCAAGTTTTTTCTTGAGGAATGCTAGCAATGAATCACTGCTCCTCAGTCTTCCACACAGTCATGGTCTTCCCTCAGAAGCCTTGGCATATATCTATACCTCTGGAGCAGCGCTGTATAGCCCTTGTGGCTTAGCGCTTCTTTTTTATTATAATAATAATAATATACCTCTGGAGTAACTCTTTAAATACTCTTGGGAGTAATTATCATAAATTGGCCCCTCCCATGCACACTAATGACAGAGGCCTCCATGTCCAGGAGGTAAACCTGATAGATGATTCTTTCAGACTCTGGGACTTAGTATCTGCATAATTCACCTTAACATGTAGGTAAGTGATTCAGAGAACCAACAAGTTGATGAATTAGACATGTGCAATGCTTCAGTATCTCTACTGTGGAAACTTTTCACTGGTCAGTGGCTTCCTCAGTCCAATATTGGACTGAGGATTTCGGAGTTTTAGAATTTTGGATAAGGGATACTCAACCTGTACTACAAACTGAATAACTGCATTAATCATAGTCAAGTGAACATTTAAATAATTTCAAGCTTTCAGTGTGTAAGTACTACACTGAGCTTTTAGTGTTACACACAAAAAGTTTAGTAACAGATAAATATTTAGGAAAATATTAATTCTACTATGATGTACTAAAGCAGGAAATATAAATTACAATAAACCAAGGAATTAATTAAAATTTATATACAGCAATTTAGAGAAAGGTTTATATAGCACAAAAACTTACTAATACTTTCCTTATTCTTTGGCAGGCATTTTCTTCTTGCCCTTGAACAGTTAGCTGTTGATATCGTATTAGTTGGTTCTGTTTAAGGTAAAAGAAAAAATATATTACACTGACAATTAAGATTTCCTTTTTCTATTTTAGTAGTCAAAGTATCACTATCTACCAATGTTTATTTTATTATTTTATTATCACACTGGCCGATTCCCACCAAGGCAGGGTGGCCCGAAAAAGAAAAACTTTCACCATCATTCACTCCATCACTGTCTTGCCAGAAGAGTGCTTTACACTACATTTTTTTAAACTGCAACATTAACACCCCTCCTTCAGAGTGAAAGGACTGTCTTCCCATCCAGGACTCAAGCCCGGCCTCCCCGTTTTCCCAAACCCCCTTCTAAATTTTTACTTTGCTCACACTCCACAGCCATCAAGTTTTTAAAAAACCTTTTGTCTCCATTCACCCTATCAAACACGCTCAGCTGCCTTTTTTAGATGACTAAAATATACAGTGGAAAAACCTCTGGTACGAACGTTCAGAACACGAAAAAATTTGGTTCATGCCCAAAAAAAATTCCCCCAAAAAATTTTTCCATCGGTCTGAAACATAATCAGGTTGAAAAAAATCAGCCTCCCAATTTTCACTTCCGCGCCATTTTTTTGCTGAGCCAATTTCCCCATTCCTTTGTTTGCATCACCTAACAAGCCCCCTTGCCTTGAATTGGGTTTCCAGTCAGGCATGGTTCATTCACGTGAACTTTTTTGCACTGTATTTCGTGGTTTTTTAATTCATTTTGTTTTTTGGTTTTTTCCATAGTTTTTTCTTTTTTTTTTAAGTTGTTTCTCTTTTTAAAATGTGCTTATTTTGTATAATTAAAGTTTTCAAACTTTTTTTTTTTGTGCTTAAAACTTTTAAAAAAAGAAAAAAAAAAAAAAAAATGTTTACAGCAAACAGTTAAAAGGGGAGAAGAAGGGACAATGCAAAGTTAGTTTTCTTTTTGCCCAATGTTTTCTCAGTGTTTTTAAAGGTTTTTATATTTAAATTTAGTATTCACTGCATTTAGGTAAAAATTAACTTTTTTTTGGCTTAAAAATCTTAAAAAAAAAAAAAATATTTACCACATTCATGGGGTTCTCATATGGATTAATCGTTTTTTACATAAAACCAAATGGGGAAATTTTTTGGGGGTCACGACTAAATCAGGTCGTGACCAGAGCTTGGAACGAATTATGGGCGTGCCCCAGGGGTTCCCCCTTATACCGGGTACCCCCTGGCTTTAAAGGATGAGGTGAATCATGAATTGACGGGGGGAAAAAAGGGAGTGGTGCACTGAGGAGTCCATAGAGAAAAAACTTCATCCATGGTAGCAAGAGGGGAATGTATGGGTTAATTTCCAATGCTTAATATGGGTGTGAAGCTGGTGTTGAATGTTGCAACAAAAAAAAAGGCTGGAGGCAGTGGAGAGTTGTGCGAGGGAAATGTTCGGTGTAAAATAATACAGAGAATCCATATTTTGGGAAATTTAGGGAGGAGTATGGGGTTACTAAAAGTATTTTTCAGAGGGCTGGGGAGGGGTTGTTGAGGTGGTTCCCATTTAGGAGGAGGAAAAAATAAAATACTTGGAGATGTATTAACTTAGCGAAAGGAAGGGGGGGTGGGGTAGGTAGAAAAGGTTGGAGGGAGGGGTTAAAGGTGGTTTTGTGTGCAAGAGGTTTGGGACTTCCAGCAAAAATGCATAAGTGTTGTAGAAGTGGTGGAGACAAATGGTTTTTTTTGATTTGATGTGCTGTTAGAGTGTGGCAAAGTAACATTTATAAGGGGATTCGGGGAAGCCGGCAAACTGGATTTTGAGTCCTAAAGGGTGTGAGTACACTGCCTGTGCTCAAAAAAGGGTTGTTGATGTATTGCATTTTTTTTTAACTGTAGTGTAGGCTTGTTTGGGCAAGACATGATGGAGTGAATGATAGTTTTTTTTTTTTCTTTTCAAGTGATCCTGCCTTGGTGGAAACGGCTGATGTGCAAAAAAAAAAAAATACCTTGTTTTAACGAACCTTAAGCTAACCTTCCCTTTAAATTCCCACCCTAAATTGATCAAAGTCACAAGAAGAGGGTTTACTATCCTCAGCCAAGTTTTTTTTCTACAACCTCTGCAATTAGTGAGAGTTACATATATTTTTTTCCCAGGGTAAACAGACTTTCTCTAACACTTCGCAAAAAACCCCTGTATTTTGCCTTCTTATGTAATCTAAAAAAATCTTAACATTATTTTAGATTCAAAATTTACATTTGCCAAACTATACCTTTGATTATCTTTTTCATAATTTCTCCGCTTGTTATATGATAATTTGTCTAAAATATTTTCCAGCTACGTTTCTTTTTTGAGCTAATTGCACCAACTACCTTCAGCAAGTTTAGGGATGTTCCTGCTTAAAAATAAAAAGCTTCCCCGGAGAGAGATCTTAAAAAATATTTCAACTGTCACTTTTTTCTAACAGCATGTCAGACTTGATGCCCTTTTTTTTCTTTTTATTTTACCCAAAAGTCTTCACTCTTGAATCAAGTAAAAGCGCCCCTGTAAGGAAGAACATGCGTAGCAAAATTAGGAGTTAAAGAAAGGGCTTTTTTAAAACAAGCAAAAAATTAAAAGTTTGTTATTGAGAAATTTTAAAAATTTTTTTTCTTATATACCGTTTTTATATTCTAACCGGGCTGAATGGGGAAAAAGGGTTTTTTTTAAATTACTGGAAGCTAGAAATAGCAATCAGTGAAGACTAAAAAGTCAAAATCCCAAAGGGGCTGGAAAATATAGTACAAAAACCCACATTTTGGGAAAAAAGTTAGACGTGTTGCAGTCTACCCTGGACTACACTTGTCCATTGTTTTACAATGAGTGACATGTCAAAAAGTTTAGGGTAAAAGAAAAAAAAAAAAAAAAAATTATTTTATGCAGTGTGGAGAATTTTTTTCTAAGGTAATGAAACTTACAGAATTAGTTCCGAAAAAGTTAGCAGTCCGGCGTATTTACCCCTTGGAAATTTTTACCCCTTTTGCCCCCTTTTTTTGGCCAAATTCCCATTTTCCCAGTTATTTTGTAGTATTCTTTTGATTCTATCAATGAGTACAAAAAATGCCATTATTATTTCAACTCCCCAAAAAGTGATCGGAAATCAGAAATTTGGCCCCTTTTCACACAAAATTAAAAAATCCCGTTGCATTACGGACCAACACTGGTTTCAAAGCCTTTAAAGTAGGGGGACTGACAAAAAAAAGAGTTAAACTTACCTTTGCTACCCAAAATTTTTGAGAAACTAACACAAAAAAAAATTACCCCTTTATAACATCCTAAGTTTCTCAACCCCTGCCAGTTTGGTTTTAGGCGAAAAAAAATTTACAAACAACGCAATTTAAAAATGCTAGACCTATAAATTTACACGCACTTGAAAAAATGAATACCACTAAAAACTCTTGACAACCAAAGAATAGTTTTTGTATAGTTCCCACGCATCCTACACCACAAATTTGATCATTACCATTCAGAGTCATGCACCTGCATTTGTAGTCATACCTTCTAACAAAGAAAACTCTCTTTTAAGGACACAATCTTTCATGAGACCTCTGCACTTTGGGTTTTCCACAGGGAAGCACCCTTGGCCCTTGCTTTTCCTCTTATACATCAACAACTTTTCCCTTTATTTACAGATGTATCCCACAACTTTAGACTTTTCTCTTTTTGACAACACACCTTTTGTCAAACTACCCCCAAATCTTGCATCACTCAACAACATTGTTTTTGAAGAGCTCTTAAAAATATCAAACCGGAGGACTACAGGGAAAATTTCATTTAAAATGACAAAAACCCTTTAACATTATTTTAGGAGCAGAGCAAGTAAGTCCAAAATAAACATTATGATTAAAAATACTCATATTTCTAAAAATGAGGGGGAAAAATTTTTGGGTTGCACCCTTTACAGCAAATTGAAGTTCAACATCCAATCCAGCCATTACAAAAAAGATTCAAAAAAATTGGCATTCTCCCCCAAAAAATATATTATTATCCAAATACCACTGATCTACCCCTACCTCACCTACACTATTTGTGCCTGGGGACCCCAAAAGCAAATCCCCTCAAAACCCAAAAAAATCGCAAAAGGCCCCCTCGAGTGATCACACAGTCCCTAAAACAACACCCCACACCCACTCTTAAAGACCTAAAACTATTATTTTACAAAACTTCATTCTTACTACTGTGCATCCTACTATACAGAATAAAAAATTTAATATTAACCTGACCCGAAAACACTGCCTTGATAGCTGCAAACAGAACCCAAGCAATACTAGAAAAACAAAACTCTGTGACATACCCTATGTCAGCTTAACCTTCGTGAAAACTTAATGTGAATAAAAGGACCCAAAAAACTGGAACTCCCTGCTTGATATCTCCAACCACTCTCTGCCCCCGCATTTCAAACTACCATAAAAAAACACTTTCACTAACTATCCCAAAAAAAAAAAATGATATGATGAAGCTATATTATCAAATTTCTTGCCACAAGCATGTGAGGAGTGTCGAGGGTCTCTCTACGGGTGAACAAGATGCCCTCCCTCGGCAACTTTACCAACAGCTTAAGGGGAATTTGGGAAAGGCGAAATGGAAAATTCGGGCAATGACCGAGGAAAACAAGAAATTGTATAGTCCCCCTGTTTTGAGTCCTCAGGGCAAGAAAAGGGAAACTGGTCGTGGCTGGGCAGCAGGGAATGAAAATTTTCGACAAGAAGAAATTGGAAAGGGGGGAAACGATGAAGAAGAAAGAGACTGTGTGGAAACTTTGTGGAAACACAATGCTTTCTCTGTTTACCACGAATGTGAGCCATACTGGGAACCACGTTTAACGACACCAGGAAGGTAAGAATATTGTTGTTGTTGGGGGTAGTAAGTTAGGTACATGGATAGGGCTTTTCTTGAAGGGCAGGAAAAGGAGCAGGGGTTGCTTTCCTGAGGCTGGGTGGGGGATATTGTTGCCCTCTGGATGACATAGAGAGGTAATGGGAGCAATCCTATTTTCTGTCTCAGTGTGGAGGCAACGATGTTGGGAGAGTAGGGGTGAAGACCTGTTAGCAGGTATAGGGCAGCAATAGAAATAATTAGGAGGAAGGGGGGGGGAACCTGTCATATGTGGTATTTTCCCAAAAGAGGAGTTGGGAAAATGAATGGTAGTCCAGGCAATTGGAGCAATTGTGGATGGACAAAAACGTAAGGAAAATGCAGTAACATTCATTGACAACTGGGACCCCTCTACGGGAGAAAGCAGTTCCCGGGGTGGGGTTCACTTACTGGCGGGGGGGGGGGCACTGGCAACTGCAGTGGAGGGGGCTGTTAGGACGTTAAACTAGGAAAAAGTTAGTGGGATGGGTTTTTGGGAGGGAAACAGTGAAGTCCCGTGTAGTAATATTATGGTTCTAGGCGAATAGTAAAAAGCAGAATGAGGGAGATATTGAAAAGTCGTGACCTAGGTGAAAGGCGTGTAGGGTTTAGTAGAAAAACAAAATGAGCGGTGGTAAAGAAAAGGAAGTTTTCAAGTATATTATGTAATACTGTATGGGTAGGAAAAAGATGGGCAAATTTAGTTTTGTTTTCTATGCAGGGAAAATTGGGTTTTGCCCTAACTGGGGACATGATTTAATTCAAAAATCGGGACTCCATGCCCGCGGAAAGTCACATTTAGGGTTTTAAATTGTTTTCCAAATAGATAGAAGTATCGGGAAGGGGTTGGGGGTGGCATTGTTGTCCGGATCGCTTGAACTGTTGATAAAAAGGGTATTAAGTCTGAAGTAACACATAAGAGTCTGTTTGGATAGAATTTTCAGAGGGGGATGAAAAATTTATTTTAGGTGTGATATACCATCCCCCAAACTTAGATAGGGACCAAGGGAGACTCTATGGGAGTAAATTTTTAAGGCCACAAAGGGACGTAAAGTAAATTCTAGGGCTTTAACTTTAGTCAATTTATTGGAATTTTTGATGGTAAATTTTGAATCATACGATTCTTAGAATAGTTCAGGATTTTTTTTGAAGCGTTTTTTGACAGAGCCTACAAGGGGAAATAACCCCGCTTGACTTAGTTCTGGCAACAATGAATCCCTTGTTAATAAGTTAGAAATTTAGAGGAACTGGGTGCTAGCGACCACAAATCAATTACATTTTGCATTGAATGGAATATGATAGTAGGGATAACTCAGTAAAAATCCCAGATTTTTGCTTAGCAGATTACGATGGGCTTAGAGAACACTTATTTTTGTTGACTGGGGGAGCAAAGAGTTATCAATAGAAAGTTTTCTGAAACTATACATGTGTCAAAGAACTTTATCCGGATAAAGAAATTAGATCAAAAAGAAATGACCCCAAAAAGGAAAATAATAGGCTGAAATATTACTAGGGGATAAGAAGGGAATTATAGGGATATCAAAGAGGGTGAGGGTCATCTTTTAATCAATTAGTACGTGGAACCCCCCCGGGTTTTTAAAGATATTTTTTTTACTCGAAGTATTTCAGGTGCCGTATGACCCAATTTGTTCCCATAAGAAAATATTGTGAAGTAGATTAGTCCATTTTAGACCCCCAAACATAACGTAAAAACGCACTTTCATAAATACACTTAAAATTGGGCGCATTCGGAGGTAATCGTTTTTGCGGGGGGTCCACGTATTGGCTTAAAAAGGGATATTAAAAAAAGGGGTAAGAAAAGCAAACGGGGCTATGAAATTAAAGTTGCAGGGATTCGAAAAATTTCCCCCAAAAAGTTTTTTCCAGGCTATAAAAATAGTTTTGAGATAAGATAGGCCCCCTTAAAAAAAAACATGGGCATTTTTACTGCAAAAAGAATGAAAAGTGTCGTTTTAAAAAAATTATTTTCTCTCGGTTTTTACAAGGAAGACACTAACAATATTCAGTAATTAAATTTTTTAGTGGGCCTGAAGAAGATACATTATGTAAATCACAGCACTAGTGAAATGGTTGTGAAGCAGATAGACCAGACTTGGAAGCAAAATCAAGTCCACCGGGTCCTGATTGTGCTTTTTTTCAAGGGTTCTTAAAGCAATGCAAATGGAACTCTGTTGAACCATTAATACTAATATTTTTTTAATTTAATTCTTAAACTGGTGTAGTGTCTGAATGTGGCAAGATGGTAATGTAATTCCTATCTTTTTAAAGCAGGGGACAAGGCGTTACCGTCAAATTACCGCCCAATAAACCTGACCTAATTGTAGGACAAATTAATAGGTCATTTATAGCTGAGATTATAAGAAGCCATCTGTGGGATAAGCATAGACTGAATTAATGTTACTCAGCATGGTTCACGAGAGGCCGTTCTTGTCTAACTATTTATTAACTTTTCTTCAGTAAAAGCTTTGAGGCTGCTGATCACGATAAAGAATTTGATATTGTTTTCTAGATTTTAGTAAGGCTTTTGATAGAGTTCCGCACCAAATGGACTGTTAAAGAAAGTGGAGCTATGGCATTGGGGGGAACGTGCTCTCTGTGGATCGAGTCATGGCTCACAGACAGGAAGCAAAGAGTGTCCATAAATTGGGGTTAAATCCGAGTGGGGAATCTGTAACAAGTGGGTTCAACATAATCAGTCTTGGGCCCTGTTTTTGTTTATAATATATATCAATGACCTTGATAGGGGTGTATTACTAGTTGATATGAGCAAAAATTCGCCTGATGACACAAAGATGGTAGGATAAATGATTCAAACGTAGATTGTTATGGAACTTCAGGAGGCTTCAGACAAACTCCTATTCTTGGTCAGAAAGTGGCAGCAGATGCAGTTCAATGTAGATAAATGCAAGGTTCTGAAGCTCGGGAATGTCCATAACCTATACACTTATTAAGTTAATAATGTAGAACTTAGCTATACAGCATTGCAAAAAGGACTTGGGGGTTATGGTGAGCAGCACTTACACCAAGACAGCAGTGCTAAGCGTACGTAATAGGGCAAATAGATTATTGGGATTTATATCTAGAAGTGTAAGCACAGAAGTCCAGAGGTATAACTGCAGCTTTATAACATCATTAGTAAGGCCTCACCTTGATTATGCAGCTCCAGTTCTGGTCTCCATATTACAGACAATGGACATAAATTTGTTAGAAAAACATCAGCTTAGAATGACCAAGTTTAATACATAGCATTAGGGAAATTTTCCTTATGAAGAAAGACAAGATGAAGACTCTTAATTACATTCACTTGTTAGACGAAGAAGAGGGGAGACATGATCAAAGTGATAAGTGGAAGATGGGTATTAATAAGGGGTATTAATAAGGTCTTGTGAGAATATCTCTCCAGGAGAAACCTGCAGTAATCTGGGTTAAAAATAGACAAGTTTGATTTAGAAAGGACATAGGAGAGTATTGGTTTGGAAATAGGGTAGTTGATGAGTTGGAACAGTTTACCCTAGTTGGGTTATTGAGGCGAGGACTTTGGGTATAGACTTCAATTTAGGTTGATATATATATGAGTGAGAGGGGTTGGATTTGAGTTGGACTCTGCAAATATTGGACAGAGTTATCAGATTATTATTATAATCAAAAAGAAGCGCTAAGCCAAAGGGCTATACAGCGCTGCAGGGTAGGGGAAGGAACAGGGAATTGGATTACAGAAGGGAGGTGGGGATGATCAGCATGTTACAGAAAACAGCGGGGCAGGGGTAGTACGGGGGTAGAGGGTGGCCCAAGAGAATTGAAGCAGAAAGGGCTGAAGGTATCAGAATTTGTGTGAAGTCAGTCAGTCCGTTGTCAAAATTCAATGAGAGAGTCCGGGGATGAAAATGTTGGGGGTTTTCTTTCCTATCTGCGAGAAGGGCAGGTAAGAGAGAGCAGCGGGAGCGAAGACGACGGACGACAGGTAAAATTCTGCGTGCTCGTGATAAAAGTGGGCAGTCCAACAGAATGTGGTGACTGATAATGGAGCTTGGCAATTTCACAGAGAGAGCAAGACGCCTCTCCATGAGTTATCCATGAGTAAGACGTGAGTATGGCCAATGCAAAGAGGGAGAGAGTAGTCTCCAACCTCGACACTGGTTTTTAATAGATTGATGTTTATTGCCGATGCATAGTAGACCAACGTTTGTTGCCAACGGGTGTTGAAGGTGGGAAGATATTGCAGCAAAAAATAGTCCGTTAAATGGAATACCTCTATAAGAAACTGGTTAGGTCATTGTACTGCTGACCGCGCAGCAGTGTCTGCTGTCATTGCCCTGTACGTCAACCTCCGACCAGGGACCCAACAAAAACAATTTATTTTATGCTTGGTAAAGATGCGGCGTATAGCCAAAGTTGTGATACGGAGGACTAAGGCGTGAGGTGTATCAAATTTTTGTTAGCCTGTAAAAGCACTAAGGGAGTCTGAGCCACCAAAACACAAATGATGTGACACAGCATAGATGCAAAACGGATAAGTGCTGTAAGATGGATATAATTCAGCAGTTAAAAAAAATTACTAGCGAAAGATAGTAAATGCCCTTGTACGACGCTTTCCGGAACACTGCTGCGAATCTACGCCGTCAGAAGACTTAGCTTAGAGCCATCTGTGTACACAGCAATGGCATGAGAATGAGTGAAAGTGGTCAAGGAAAAAGAGAGCGGGGCGGGACGTTAGTACAGTTGTGGCTTTCGAGCAAGGAGGGAGAAAGAACAGACTCGACAGCTGGAAATTCCCAGGGGGGTAGGGAAAAGTGAGATGCTACATGCTACATAGAAAGGTGTGGGGTAGTTGAAGAGAAGACAAGAGCGAAATGAAGGCGAGAGAGAAAGGACGGAGATAAACAGGGGCGGCAACAGATAAGAATGTTCTACTAATAATCATGACCATTCTAAAATGGAAGGATTGCGGAGATCATGAGAGCGTAATAGTAGCGCAGGCCCAATGGGCATCACAAAGGCGAGTGTCGGATCGGATAAGGATGGAACGGTTTGCTTTGCATAGAGGTCTCGACAGGGGAAGAGCGAAAAAGCACAAGCATTAAACGTAATCCTTGGTGAAGAAAAGGGTGTTAAGGCTAGGAGAGTAGCAGGAGTTGCCGCTGATTAGATATGGTCACCATAATCAAGTTTCGATATAAAATAAGAAACGGTGGAATGTAGGCCGAAGGGAGGGTTCGACGATCCCCAGTCCCCATTGAAAGATGAGCAAGGGTTTTAAGAAGGTTCAGACAACGCTGTGAACTCTCAGTTGCCACTGTCGCAGTAGAGGTAATGTGAGGTTTTCCAGTGGGATAAACCTACGATCAAAGAGGGAGGCCCAGAAGAAAACTTGACTGTATCACGTTCAGGGATTACGGGAGCCATAGAGGTACAAAAGGTGATGATGGAGATGACAGAGCGGTCTAGTGAAAGTGATTTGGTGGGTTTATAGTGCTGGAAAATTTAAAACCCACTGTGGTGGCCCAATTGGAAACACGGGTCGGACTGCATGTTGGAGAGGAAACTGTAAGGAGGTGACAGGTCAGCGCCTGCACAGCAATAGCGATGTCATCAACATAGAGTGATGACAAAATTTGATGGAAGATAGAGGCCAAATCATTAATAGCAAGGAGAAAAAGTGTTGGTCAGAACAAATCCTGGGGGGGAACACCTTCAGCTTGGAGGATAAAGTCCGGGGAGAGCACAATATTGACCCGAACACGGAAATGCCTGTCAGTTTTAAAAAGTTCTTAGGAAGGATGGTAGAATGCCTCGAAGGCCCTAGGAGTGGGCTTGGGATAACAATATTATACTCCAAAGGTGTAGTCCTATGCCTTCTCAGGTCAAAAAATATGGCAAATAACTGAGTGGTTATTCGCCAAGGCATTACGAAACATACGTATCCAGCGTTAGTAAGGGGTCTATGGTAGACGTCCCTTACCGAAAAGCCATATTGACGAGTGGACGAGACTGTTGTGTGTCTCTAAATACCACACTAAACGTCTTATTTCTAGGCTTCCATTACTTTGCACTGCACTGGTAAGAGCAATGGGACGATAGTGGGGACGTTTACATGTCCCATAGTGCCTGGTTTGTGGAAAAAAGGGAGGGAGGAACAATGGCGGATTTCACAGCTGTTTGAAGAACTCCTTGTGGACCAAATAGATTGTAAAGGCGTAATAGGACTGCAAGGGCTGATTGATGTAAATGTTGTTTGTAGCATCTCACGAAAGGAATGTCGTCGGGCCAGCTTGCCGATGATCGGCAAGCTGAAAGTGTTGCCCCAGTTCTTGAGTGGTAAAAGGCACAATTTACTGTTCTTCTCTGGAGAAGAAAAAAGTCAAGGTGGCTAACTTCTCTGGCAGATATTTTGCGAGGAAACCCCGAAATGAGGGGGCATAGATGCGAGTCCCTGAGAAATACGGACCAGATGATTGCCAATTTCATTGGCAAACATCTTGTGGGTTTGCTATATTCAACACGGCAACCCGAGACAGGGAGCGGTTCAGGAGAATATTTACCACTCAGTTTTCGTACTTTTTTCCAGACTGCACTCATGAGGAAGCAGAGGTGATGGTGGGACATAATCTCGGCCAAGCAAGGTGCGTTTAGCGTCATGGATGACCACGGCGAGCGATTCGCAAGCTTCTGTTTAAATCAAGGGAGTCCTCTGTGGTTCTTTTGTACCGGTACCTCCCCAATGCAGCGCGTTTCAAACGTACTGCACGAGCACAAGAGGAGACCACCAAGGACGCATTTCTGATTTATGAATGCCCCCCTGCCCGAAGTTTGGGGTAATAGAATGAAGAAGCTGCGGTTGAAAACGGAGGCACGAGAAGAGGTGTAAAAAGCTCAATCGATGGAGGACGAAGAAGGAACCTCTTTAAGATGGAGGGAGGAGGACAGAGTATTAGAGGAAGAGACTCTGTAGCGCGCGCTGCGTCGCCGCTCTGCGCGTAGAATACTTTTGTCTTAGTTTGCCTGATTAAATTTCCAGGTGGGTGTACGAAGGGTGGCGAATATGAAGGGGAAAGTAAGAAGGAATTGGGAAATGTTTGTTGTGCACAAATTGAAAATTAAATAAATAAAATTAATAAATGATCACTGTCATGTAAGTCCGTGGAGAACAGACAAGGTGGGGAAAAAGTCTAATGCGGCGGAGGCAGAGCAGACTGAGAGATCGATTGCAATGAGAGGATTGAGGTCCGAGGATCAAAATGGGTGTGAGTACGTTGTATTTAAAACATGGACGGGGGTGGGTGGAGAAAAAGCCTCTAACTGAATTCCACGGGAGAATCACAGTGAGACCCCACCCCAGAGGAAATGGTGGGCATTAAAATCACCAAGTACAGAATCGGTGGCGGTATGGACGAACAAGGAAGGCAAAATCCGGTAGATAATGCCCGAGAAGGGAGAGAGATATAAGAACCAGAGCGTATTTACCAATTATGTAAGTGGATACGGTGCTGCTGTGTATGGCAGCGGAAGTATGTAACATAGCTGATGGTACGGAATATCAGTGCGGAGAAGAAGGGCAACTTCATTAAAGGTCCCATCAGGAAAGATCTGAAGAATACAATAAATTATAGCCTGAGATGTGAGAAATAACAGCAGAGTGTAATTTTGGTTCCTGTAAGCAAACACCAACAGGGGCAAACTGGGAGAGTATAATCTTGAAGCTCACCCGATTACCCCTGACGGCCGCGTGTATTCCACTGTAAATAGGCATGATATTTGGCAATGATAAAGATACTTGAAATCCGCCAGGTAAGGAGTGTTCCTACGGACTAGAGGTGTTAGAAAAGTCCACATGCGGAGCAAGGGAAAACGTTCAAGCAGCGAAGGACGGTGCGACTGTGAAGAAAGGGAGTTGCGCAGATGAGCAGAGGAGAGAGAAAGAGCGGAAGGTGGATCATTGTCCATTGATGGTTTGGTCGAATGCAATTATTAAGAGATTGCTTCAAGTGTTTTCGGAATTCAGGATGTCGATGGGAGGAAAATATTGGAATGGTAGGTGGAGGATCCGAGGTAAAGATTGGAACTGTATTTGGACTGTTACCAAGGTAGGGGGGGGGGCAAAAGGGTGGATGGGACTGGAGAAGCGTGGCAGGGGACAGAAGGATGGCAGGAACTGGGAGGGTGGAGAAGAGGAATGAAAACTTGCGGAGGGATCAGGGGAAGGAAGGTACATTACGAGGAGGAGGGTGAACCTCTGCACTTGTAATGAGCTAGTGAGAAGGGGAAGAACCAGGGACAGAGACTGGGAGGGTTAAAATGTGGAGGTGGAAGGATGGGTACTTAGGTGTTAAGGACCTTTTTTGGACTTTTGAGAAGTACTGGGACGATTGGGAGGAGGTGTGTCGTACGAGGTCTCGTCGAAACTGAGGTTGTGAGAGAGAAACTCGAAGAAGGCGAGATTAGACTGAGGCTGTTTGAAACAGTAGGGCACGTCTGAGCCGAGGACAGCATAAAAAAGGATTAGATACAGATACAGGAGTATGATTATGGGTGAGGTAAATACAGAGGTGGGTGTAGGAAGATGGGATACCAAGAGGTGGGGGCTCGTTATTGAAACACGGGAATAGATACACGAGGGGAGTCTCCTTGGAGGGGGAGATGAGAACTGCCATGGCATAAGGGAGACCTTTCTGTCTCTTTTGAGGTAAAACGGATTTCCCCGACTCGTTTAATAGACAGACAACGGCTGAGAGTACGAAAAGGGTGAGCCTCATGACAGTTAAGGCAAGAGGGAGATCGATTGCAAGATTATTAGAATGGTCATCGGTACCACAGACTGGGCATTTCGGCTGATAGATCTGCAATATTTCGCTGGATGCGCCAAAATCGCCAGCAATTTTACACTGGTTGTGTGTAGGGATCACCTTCGAAACTTGTAACCGATGTCTGCTATATAAACTGAGGATGGGAGTTCTCGGCTGCAAAAGTTAAACGAGCCACTTGCTAGGGTATCGCTCCGCCCCCACAGGCATGGAAGAACGTAAGTGTCTACCTTTATAGATGGAGGATTGGGAGATCTTGGAGTTCCAGCTGTTCTAGAATGTCTGCACATGTCTGGAAATTTGTTGAAAACTATGGGTATGGGGCCAGAATGACAGTACCACTACAAGAATTGAGGGAATGATGTTTTTCAAAGAGTGAAGGAACAGTATCGATTGGGAAAGACGAGAGAGCTCATGAGCCTGGGTAGCATTCTGTCCGGTAATGATGCGACGTTACGCTCTTAAGAGCATGAAAAGAAAAATTTTACCAAACATGGCGTAGGGTGCCTTGGCCAAAATTACTATGGTCAGAAAGATAGGAGTAGAGGAAGTTGGTCGTAAAGTGGAAGAATTTAGTTCCACTTTCATCTGAAACTGAGCGTGGGAAAGGTAGTGAAGGACGTGTCGATGTTTCTGAGAATGAACGAGAAGGTGGAGAAGTATCATCAGCAGTTAATTGTCGTTGGGTTTAGGCGTGGGACCAGAGTTGGTTCCGCGTGGAACGGTCGTCGGCGATTTGAAAATTGCCCGCACCGTAGAGGGAGAGGCCGGTAGCATAGTCCAGAAGAGAGCGCGAAGGTCCGATAAATCGAAGGAGTCAGTCGAGGCCTCGGTACCCTGGAAGCGGGTGAGGAGGAACAGCAACGGCAATAGGTACAGAGGCATGAGGAATGTCTTGGACGAGTGGTCCATAAGACGAGGCGGGGTCAGGAACGGGGTGCGGTATCAAGAAGGCGGGGCCCGGGGGGGGGGGGGGGAACCAGGTTCATGGACTAGGGCTGCCATGGTGAGGTTTACTTCTTCTTTTTGTTTTTTAAGAAAGAAAAACGAAAGAAGAAAAGAAAATAAAAATAAAAAAAGAAAAAAAGGGGGGCGGGGACCGGGGAGGGATTGGTCCTAGGAGGAATATTGAAAGGGCCAGAAAATCTCCTCCGGCCCCAAGAGGACCTCAGCAACGCAAGTAGCGCAGATGCAGCTGGAACACCGTGCCCTACCTACCCATCATGCTAGTAAACTAACAATCGGGATACAACCTTAACATCTGCCGAGCTACCACGGTGGACAAAAGAGGAGGGCGGCCGGATATCCGCCCAAAGCATACCTCCTTCTGTCCACACCCCCGCGAGAATCCGAAAGGTGGCTTCCAGAGATACACTCGTCGCCCGAAAGTACACCCAAAAGCTACTCCGGGATACCGGAGAGGGATCGGGACATCCAGGCGATCCAGATTCCACGGCAAACTACGCCACGCTAGGGAAACCTCAACGGAATTGGGATGGACCCCGGTATCCTTTCCCTACTAGGAACTAGCGCGCTGTGGGAGAAGAAATCCCAAAGACAAAAAGAGGAGGGCAAAAGGGAGGGGTGGGGAGGGGGGGGGAGGAAAGGAAAAAAGGGGGGATGGGTAGGGGGGGGAGATTGGGGGGATTGGTTCGGTCTTAAAAGAAGACCGATGGTCTAATTCTCGAAAAGGCCCTCTTCCCCGCCAAGGACCCCCCCTTGAAGAGGAGAGTTATCGGGTTTTTTCCCTGGGTAGCTTTAAAATTAGGTTGGGGCAAATGTTTTGTTAGGGGGAGGGATTGAAAAAGGACCTCCCTAGTAGGGGCCAAGGCCTGCTGCAGTGACCCTTCCTTTCTTTTTCTTATGTTAAGGGAAGATAGGTTTAATGGGGGGATTTAAAAAGGTCTTGAGGATATTTTCAAGAGAAACCTGCGTAAGGTTTTAAATTGAAATTTTAGTTTTAAAAAACACATGGGAAAAGTATGGTTTGGAAATAGGTATTTTGAGAGTGGAAAAGTTACTTTTGGGGGTTATTGAGGCTGGGATTTTTGTGTTTCAATTTGGGTTGGAAAATTATGGTGGGGGGGGTTGGGTTTTGAGGGGTTTGCAATGAGTGGATGAGGTTATCAGACCTTATTTTGGGGAGCATTGAAAATTGGGTTGGGAATTTTTTGTTAGTGGGATGGTTTGAAAGGGGCCCTGCCTAGTTTTGGGAACGGGCTGCTGCGTTTTCCTCCTTTCTTATGTTCTTATGAAAAACAATAAACATAAACCCTTTTATTCCCCCAGTAGTTGGGTTTCCCTGAAAAATGCGTGTAAGATAAATGAAGAATTTGTGGGAAAAAAAAGGGTTACGTTTCCTTTGGGGCCCCCCCAAAAAATTTCAAATTTTTTTTTAGACCCCCAGATCTTACAAAAAAAAAAGTAAAAGTAATCACTGTTTTTGCGTTTGAAGGTTACTCGCCCGTAATAACTTCAGACAGTATTTCCCAAAGGGTGGCTCCTCTCAGGAAAATTAATGAAAAGAAAAAGAAAAAAAACAAACATAAACACTTTATTATATAGAAAATATAAAATTAAAAAACTTAAAAAATTTAAAATTTAAACATCTTAAAAAAAAAGAAAAATGAAAAATTTTAAATGAAATGAAACAATAATAATTGGGGGGGTTGGTGTTGGTGCAGTGTGTTGTTTAAAATGAGCCCTTGCGATGATGGGGGGGGGGGGTCGCAGGTGTTGGTTACGACCCCTGGTATTTTTTCACAGTATGCCTTCGTTTAAAACCCGGACAGGAAAGCGGTTCTTTTCCCCTGCAATGATGGGGTTAAAGTCCTGCAATTTCATACAGGTGCACATTTTAAATTTAAATCCAAAAAGGGGAAGTTCAGGCGTTAGTCCATCTCCCCCCAGTTCTTCTCGTTTATTGCAGGGACCCCCTTGTCATCCAAGCTGAAAAGATAGACAGATGACCCCTGTTAAATAACCTCTCCATGATAAGTACAATACCTAAAAGATGGGTGAATTACAACAGTCAACATAGAG
>NW_026507154.1:0-28717 GCF_026875155.1 Cherax quadricarinatus | reverse complement strand
TTTGAAGACTGTAGTGTCTTGTAAGACGTAGTGTTCTTGTAAAACTATAGTGGTCTTGAAAAACTACTGTGTTTTTTAAGACGGTATGTCTTGTAAGATTAGGGGGTCTTGTAAGACTGCAGTGGTTTTGGAGGATGTGTGTCTTGTAGACGTAGGTGTCTTGAAAGCTTTAGGTGTCTTCAAGATGTATGGGTCTTGTAAATTGTAGGGTCTTGTAGACTGAGTGTGTTTGTAAGACTGAGTATTCTTGAAAGACTGTATGTAGTTTTTAAAGACCAGTGTGTCTTGAGATTGTAGTGTGTCTTTAAAGACTGTATGTGTCTTAAGACTGTATTTCTTGTAAAGTTTAGGCGTGCTTGAAAGATTTGCGGTGGTCTTGTAAAACGTAGTGTGTTTGTAACACGCAGTGTGTCTTGTAAGACTGTAGTGCTCTTGCAAGACTGAGGTTCTTGAAGGGCTACAGTGTGTCTTGTAAGACTGTATTTTGTTTTGTAAGACTGTAGTGAGTCTTTTTAAGACTGTAGTGTGTCTTGTAAGACTGTAGTGTGGTCTTGTGGGACTGTAGCAAATCTTTTAAGACTGTATGTGTCTTGTAAGACTGTAGCGTGTGTTGTAAGACTGTATGGTGTCTTTTAAGACTCTAATTTGTCTTCTAAGACTGCAGTGTGTCTTGTAAGACTGTAGTATGTCTAGTAGGACTACAGTGTGCCTTGCAAGACTGTAGGTATTTTGTAAGACTAAGTGTGTCTTGTAAGACTTGTGTGTCTTGTAAGACTATAGTGTGCCTTGTAAGACTGTAGTGTGTCATAAAAGTATTTTGTATTGTAAGACTTTTTGGTGTCTTTTAAGATTGTAGGGTTTTGAAGACTGAAGTGTGTCTTTAAGACTGTTGAGTATTTTGTAAATTGGGCTGATTTGTAAGACGTATGGTCTTTAAGCGGTGTGTGTTTTTGTAAGACTGAGTTTTTTTTGTAAGACTGTAGTGGCTTGTAAACTGTATGGGTCTTTAAAAACTGTAGTGTATAGAAACACTGTAGTGTGTCTTGTAAGACTTAGTTGTTTTTAAAGACTTAGGTTTTGTAAGATTTATTTTTCTTGAAAGACAAAATGTGTCTTGTAAACGGGTGTGTTTTTTGTAAGACTGTAGTGTGTCTTGTAAACGTAGTGTTTCTTGTAGCTGTAGGTGTCTTGAAGACTGTGTGTGTCTTGTAAGACTTTACTGTTTCTTTAAGACAAAAGGTTTTTACACGTTTTTTGTCTTGCAAGCGTAGTTGTCTTGTAAGACTGTATGTTCTTGTAGACAGTTTTTTATCTTGAAAGACATAGTGTGTCTTGTAAGATGTAGTGTGTTTTTGTAAACTGTAGTGGGTCTTGTAAAATGTAGGGTTCTTGTAAACTGTAGTAGTCTTGTAAGCTAACTGCGTTTGTAAGACTGCAGTGTTTTTTAGCGAGCTGCTTGTAAGATACGTGTGCTTTTAAGACTGTAGTGTGTTTTGTAAAATGTATTGTTTTGTAAGACGTATTTGTTTTGAAGACAAGGTGTTTTGTAAGACTGTAGTGTGCTTGTATGACTGTAGGTTTTGAAGAGGAGGTTCTTAAAAGACTGTAGTGTGCTTGTAAGACTGTAGTGTGCCTGTAAGACTCCCGTTGTCTTGGAAGACCCCCAGTGTTTTTTTGTAAAGCGGTAGTTGGGTTTTTGTAAGACGTATGTGTCTTGTAAGATTGTATGGTTTTAAAGAGTAGTTTTCCCCTTGTAAATTAAAAAGGTTCTTAAGACTGTTAGGGTTTGAAGACGTAGTGTTTTTGGAAGACTGAGTAGGGGTCTCGTAAGAGACAGATTTTCTTGTAACTTATGTTTTTGTAAAGACTTAGTTTTCTTGTAAAAATTGAAGTGTGTCTTTGTGACTTAAAAGGTGTCTTGTAAGGGCTGTACTGTGCTTGAAGACCGTATTTTCTTGTAAAACTCTAGATTTCTTGAAAGACTTGTAGGGTCTTGTAAGACTGTAGGGTGTTTTTGTAAATGAGTTGTCTTTTAAGACTGTAGTATGTCCTGTGACTGTATTGCTTTAAAAATACATGTGCTTGTAAGACTGTATGGTTTTTGACGTTTTTGTGTCTTTAAGATTTGTAGTGTGTCTTGTAAGACTGAAATGTGTCTTGTAAGAGTAAGGTTTTCTTGAAAAATTTAGTGTGTCTTGTAACCAAAAGTTTTTTTAAACTGGTTGTGTCTTATAAGACTTGTTTGTTTTTAAACTGGTGTTGTTTGAACACTAGACTGTGTCTTTTTAAGACTGTGTGTGTCTTTTTAAAAAAGACGGGTGTGTGTTTGTAAGAGTAGGTGTCTTGTAAGATGTAGTGTGTTTGAAGATTTGTTTTTCTTGTGACATAAATGGTAAACTGGGGGTTTTTTGTAAGATGAAAAGGGTCTTGTAAGACGTAGTGTGCTTTTAAGACTGTAGTGGGTCTTTAGACAAAAGTGTGTCTTGTAAGAATGTGTGTGTTTTGTAAGACTGTAGTGTGTCTTGTAAACGTAGTGTGTCTAGTAGAATGAAGTTTGTCTTTACGATTGTAGTTTGTCTTCAAGACTGTAGTGGTCTTGTAAGACTGTATTTTTGTCTTCAAAAATTTGTGTGTCTTTAAACTGAGTTTACTTGTAAGATTTTAGTGTGTCTTGTAAGATGTAGGTGTCTTGTAAGACTGTGGGTTGTACTTGTAAGCTAAGTGTGCCCTTTAAAAGACTGTAGTTCTTGTAAGACTGTAGTTTATCTTGTAAGACTGTAGGTGTCCTGTAAGACTGTAATGTCTTTTAAGACTGTAGTGTGTCTTGTAAACTGTAGTTTATCTTGTAAGACGTAGTGTGTTTTGTAAGACTGTAGTGTGTCTTGAAAGGTAGTGTGTCTTTAAACTACATTTTTGTTTGTAACACTACAGTGCTCTTGTAAACTGTGGGGTGTCTTGAAAGCTGTAGTATGTCTTGTAAGACTAAATGCATTTGAAGCTGCAGTGTGTCTTGTAAGACTGTATGTGTCTTGTAAGACCAGGGTTTTTTAAGACGAGTTTTTTTGAAGACTGTAGTGTGTTTTTTTAAGACTGTATTTTTGTCTTGTAAGACTGTTGGGTTTTGTAAGCTAAGTGTTTTTGTAAGACTACAGTGTTTTTTGAAAGACTGTATGTGTCTTGTAAGACTGTAGTGTGTCTTGCAAGACTGTAGGTGTCTTGAAAGACTGTATGTGTTTTGAAAACGTAGTATCTTGAAGATGTAGTTGTCTTGTAAGACACAGTGTGTTTTGTAAGACTGAGTGTGTTTTGTAAGACGTAGTGTGTCTTGTAATACATAGTATGCTTGTAAGACTGTAGTGTGTCTTGTAAGACAACAGTGTGCTTGTAAGACTTGTGTGTTTTGAAGACTGTTGTGTCTTGTAAGCGCAGTGTGTTTGTAAACTGGTGTGTCTTAAAAGATACAGTGTGTCTTGTAAGACTGTATGTTTCCTTGTAAGAGTAGTGTGTCTTGTAAGACTGTAGTGTGCCCTTGAAAGAAAAGAGGTGTTTTGTAAGACTGCAGTTGTTTTGTAACTGTATGTGTCTTGTTAGATTAACGTGTCTTGCATGACTGTAGGTGTCTAGTAAGACTGTACTGTGTCTTGAAAGACGTAGAGTGTTTTGAAAAACTAGATGGTCTTGTAGACTGTAGTGTGTCTTGTAAGACTGTAGTGTGTGATGTAAGAATGTAGCGTGTCTTGTAATACTGTAATGTGCTTGTAAGACTGTAGTGTGGCTTGTAAGACTGTATGTGTCTTGTAACTGTAGTGTGGTCTTGTAAGACTGTAGTGTGACTTTTGAGACTGTAGTGTGTGATGTAAGACTGTTGTTTGTCTTGTAAGACTGTAGTGTGTCTTGTAATACTGTAAGTTGTCCCTTGTAAAGATTTTAGTGTGTCTTGTAAAACTGTAGTGTGTCTTGTAAGACAGTAGTGATGTAAAGACTCTAGTGTGTCTTTGTAAGACTGTAGTGTGTCCCTTGTAAGACTGTCGTGTGTCCTGTAAGACTGTAGTGGTTGTGATGTAAGACAGTAGTGTGGTCATTAAAGACTGTAGTGTGTCTTGTAAGACTGTAGTGTGGTCTTGGTAAAGACTGTAGTGTGTCCTTGTAAGACTGTAGTGATGTCCTTGTAAGACTGGTAGTGTGGTGATGTAAGACTGTAGTGTGTCTTTAAGATGCAGTGTGGTCTTGTAAGACTGTAGTGGGTGTTCTTGTAAGACTGTAGTGGTCTTGTAAGACTGGATGTGTCTTGTAAAAATGCATTGTGTCTTGAAAGAACTGCAGTGTGTCTTGTGAGACCGTAGTGTGTCTTGTAAGACTGTAGTGTGTCTTGTAAGACTGTTAGTGTGTCTGTAAGACTGCAGTGTGTCTCGTAATACTGTAGTGTGTCTTATAAGATTGTATTGTGTCTTGTAAGACTGTAGTGAGTCTGTACAGACTGTAGTTTGTCTTGTAAGACATGTAGAGTGTCCCTTGTAAGACTGTAGTGGGTCTTGTAAGTACTGTAACTGTGTCTGTAAGGACTGTAGTTGTCTTGTAAGATTGTATTGTGTCTTGTAATACTGTAGTGTGTTTTGTAAGACTGTAGTGTGTCTTTTTAAGATTGCATTGTGTCTTGTAAGACTGTAGTTGGTCCTTGTAAACTGCAGTGTGACTTGTAAGAACTGAATTGTGTCTTGTAAGACTACAGTTGTCCTTGTAAGTCTATAGAGTCTTGTATAGACGTACGTGTCCTTGTAAGACTGTAGTGTGTTCTTGTTAAGACTGTATGTGTGTTTTTTAAACTGAAGTGTGTTCTTGTAAACTGTCGTGTGTCCTGTAAGACTGTAGTGTGTCTTGTAAGACTGTAGTGGTGTCCTTGTAAGACTACAGTGTGTCTAGTTAAAACAGTAGTGAGGTCCTTGTAATACTGTAGTGTGTCTTGTAAGACTGTAGTTGTCTTGTTAAGACTGTAGTGTGTACTTGTAAAGACTGTAAGTGTGTCATGTAAGACTAGAGTGTGTTTTTGTAAAGCTGTATGTTCATGTAAAGACTGGTAGTGTGTCCTTGTAAGACTGTAGTGTGTCTTGTAAGACTAAAGTGTGTCTTGGAGAGACTGTAGTGGTGTCTTGTAAGACTACAGTGTGTCTTGTAAGACTGTAGTGTGTCTTGTAAGACTGTAGTGTGTCTTGTAAGACTGTAGTGTGTCTTCTAAGACTAAAGTGTGTCTTGTAAGACTGTAGTGTGTCTGTAGACTACATGTGTCTTTTAAGACTGTGTGTGCTTGTAAGACTGTAGTGTGTCCTTGTAAGACTGTATGTGTCTTGTAAGACTGTAAGTGTGTATTGTAAGACTGTAGAGTGTCTTGTAAGACTGTAGTGGTGTCTTGTAAGACTGTAGTGTGTCTTGCAAGACTAAGTGTGTCCGTGCAAAGTGAAGTGTGTTTTGTAATACTGTAGTGTGACTTGTGATACTGTAGTGTGTCTTGTAAGACTGTAGTTTCTTGTAAGACTGTAGTGTGTCTTGGTAAGACTGAAGGTAGTCTTGGTAGGACTAGAGTTGGGGGGGGGGTTTAATTTCTTTTTTTTTGTGGAGACTGTAGTGTGTCTTGTGAACGGTATGTGTCTTGAAGACTGCAGTGTGGTCTTGTATGGACTGCAGTTTGTCTTGAAATACTGTACTGTGTCTTTTAGGACAGTAGGTGTGTCTTGAAACTGCAGTGTGTACTTGTAAGACTGTAGTGTGTGTTGTAAGACTGAAGTATGTCTTGTAAGAACTGTACTGGTGTCTTGTAAGACTACAGTGTGGTCTTGTAAGACTGTAGTGTATCTTGTAAGAATGGTAGTGTGTCGTGCAAGACTGCATGTGTCCTTGTTATACTGAGTATAGTGTCTTGTAAGGCTTGTACTGTGTCTTGGAAGACCCGTGATGTGTCTTGTAAGACTCTAGTATGTCTTGTAACACTAAGTGTGTCTACAAGACTGTAGTGTGTCTTGTAAGACTGTATGTGTGCGTGTAGACTAGAGTGTATCTGTAAAGACTGTAGTGTGTCTTGTGAGAACTGTAGTGTGTCTTGTAGAGACTGCAGTGTGTCTTGTAAGACTGCAAAAAAGTTTGTCTTGTAAGACTGTACTGTGTCTTTAGACAGTAGTGTAGTCTTGTAAGACCTGAGCAGTGTGTTCCTTGTAAGACTGTAGTGTGTGATGTAAGACTTAAGTATGTCCTTGTAAGACGTAGTGTGATCTTGTAAGACTACTGTAGTTCTTGTAAGACTTGTAGGTTCGTTGTATAGACTGTAGTGTGGTCTTTTTAATGACTGCAGTGTGTCTTGTTAGACAGTAGTGTGTCTTGTAAGCTGTACTGTGTCTTGAAGACAGTAGTGCGTCTTGTAGAAAAAGACTACAGTGTTTCTGTAACAACTAGAGTGTGTCTTGTAAACTGTAGTGTGTCTTGTAATACACATTTTGTCTTGTAAACACTAAAGTTGTCTTGGAAGACTATAGTGTGTCTTGCAATACTGTAGTTTGTCTTGTAAGACTGTAGTGTCTCTTGTAAGACTACAGTGTGTCTTGTAAGGCTGCAGTGTGTCTTGTAAGTCTGTGGTGTGTCTAGTGAGACTGCTGTGTGTCCTGTAAGACTGTAGTGTGTCTTGTAAGACTGTGGTGTGTCTTGTAAGACTGCAGTGTGTCTTGTAACGCTGTAGTGAGTCTTGTAAGACTGTTGTGTGTCTTGTAAGACTGTTGTGTGTCTTGTAAGACTGTAATGTGCCTTGTAAGACTACAGTGTGTCTTGTAAGACTGAGTTTGTCTGTAAAGACTGTAGTGTGTGTTGTACGACTGGAGTGTGTACTTGTAAGACTGTAAGTGTCTTGTAAAGACTGTAGTGTGTCTTGCAAGACTATAGTGTGTCTTGCAAGAGTGAAAGTGGTGTTTTGTAAGACTGTAGTGTGACTTGGTTGAGACTGTAGTGTGTCTGTAAGACTGTAGTGTGTCTTGTAAGACGGAGGAGTTTCTTGAAGACTGTAGTGTGTCATGTAAAGACTGTAGTGTGTCTTGTAAGACCTGAAGTGTGTCTTGTAGAACTAAGTGTAAATTTTGTGAGACTGTATTGAGTCTTGTGCGACTGTAGTGTGTCTTGTAAGACTGCAGTGTGTCTTGTAATATCTGCAGATTGTCTTGTAATACTGGTACTGTGTCTTTAGGACAGTAGTGTGTCTTGTAATACTGGCAGTGTGTCTTGTAAGACTGTAGTGTGTGTTAAAACTGACGTATGTCTTGTAAAACTGTAGTGTGTCTTGAAGACAAACAGTGTGTCTTGAAAGACTGTAGTGTATCTTGTAAGACTGTAGTGTGCTTGTAAGGCTTGTACTGTGTCTTGGAAGACCGTAGTGTTTCTTGTAAGACTCTAGTATGTCTTGTAACACTAGAGTGTGTCTTATAAAGACTGTAGTGTGTCTGTAAGACTGATTGAGTCCTTGTAGGGACTAGAGTGTATCTTGTAGACTGTAGTGTGGTCTTGTGAACGTATGTGTCTTGTAAGACTGCAGTGTGTCTTGTAAGACTGCAGTTTGTCTTTCAACTGTACTACTGGTGTCTTTTGGACATTAAGTGTTCTTGTAAGACTGCAGTGTGTCTGTAAGACTGTATGTGTGTTGTAATACATAAGTATGTCCTTGTAAGACTGTAAGTGGTCTTCTTGTAAGACTATACAGTGTGTCCTTGTTTAAGACTGTCGTTGGTATCTTTAAAAGACTGTATGTGGTCTGTAAGAACTGCAGTGTGTCTTGGTTAGACTGTAGTGGTCTTGTAAGGCTGAACTGTGTCTTGAAGAAACCGTAGCAGCGTTCTTGTAAGACTACAGTGTGTCCTTGTAACACAGAGTGTGTCTTGTAGACTGTAGTGTGTCTTGTAAGACTACAGTGTGTCTTGTAACACTAGAGTGGTCTTGGAAGACTAATAGTGTGTCTTGCAATACTTGTTAGTTTTTCTTGTAAGACGTAATGTCTCTGAAAGACTACAGTGTGTCCTGTAAGACCTTGAAGTGTGTCTTGTAAGACTGTGGTGTGACTTGTAAAGACTGCATGTGTGTCATGTAACCTGTAGTGAGTCTTTGTAATACTGTTTGTGTGTCTTTTTAAAGACTGTTTGTGTCTTGTAAGACTGTAATGTGCCATGTAAGACTACAGTGTGTTCTTGTAAGACTGTAGTGTGCCGTTGTAATAATAAAGTAAGTCTTGTAAGACTGGAGTGGTTTCTTGTAATGACTGTAGTGTGTCTTAGTGTAGATTAAAGTTAGTCTTGTAAGACAGGAGTGTGTCTTGTAAGACTGTAGTGTGCCTTGTAAGACAGTAGTGTGTCCTTGTAAATCGCTTGTAGTGAAGTCTTGTAAGACTGTTGTGTGTCTTGTAAGACTGTTTTGTTGTGTCTTTGTAAGACTGTAATTGTGGCCTTGTAAGACTACAGTGTGTCATGTAAGACTATATGGTGGTCTTGTAAGATTAAAGTTAGTCTTGTAAGACAGGAAGTGTGGTCTTGTAAGTACTTGTATGTGTTCTTGTAAGACTGTAGTGTGTCTTGTGAGACTACAGTGTGTCTTGTAAGACGTAGTGTGTCTTGTAAAGACTGTAGTGGTCTTGTAAGACTTGTAGTGTGTCTTTGTAAGACTGAAATTGTGTTCTGTAAGACTGTAGTGTGTCTTGTAAGACAACAGTGTGTCTTGTGAGACTGTAGTGTGTGATGTAAGACTGTAGTGTGTGATTTAAGACTGTAGTATGTGATGTAAGACTGGTAAGTGTATCATATAAGACTGTAGTGTGGATATAAGACTGTATTGTGTCTTGTAAGACTGTAATGTTGTCTTGTAAGACTGTAGTGTGTCTTGTAAGACTGTAGTAAGTCTTGTAAGACTGTAGTGTGTCTTGGTAAGACTGTAGTGTGTCCGTTGTAAGACGTAGTGTTCTTGTAATACTAAGTGTGGTCCCTTTGTGAGACTGTAGTGTGTGATGTAACACTGTATTGTGTGATGTAAGACTGTAGTGTGGATGTAAGACTGTAGTGTTCTGTAAAGACGTATTGTGTGATGTAAGACCGTAGTGTGTCTTGTAAAGACTGTAATGTGTCCTTTTAAGACTGTAGTGTGTCTTGTAAGACCTGTAGAGTGACTTGTAAGACTGTAGTGTGTCCTTGGTAATTCTGTAGTGTGTCTTTTGAGACTGTAGTGAGTGATGTTACGACTGTTGTGTGTCTTGAAGACTGTAGTGGTGTCGTGTAAGACTGTACGTGTGTCTTTTGAGACTGTTAGTGTGTGATGTAAGACTGAATTTTTTTTTTTTTTTTTGTGTGGTCTTGTAAGACTGTAGTGTGTCATGTAAACAGACTTGTAATGGTGTTTTAAGATTTTAAGTGTGTCCTTGTAAAACTGTAGGTGTCTTGTAAGACAGTAGTGTGTGATGTAAGACTCTAGTGTGTCCTTGTAAGACTGTAGTGTGTCTTGTAAGACGGTCGTGTTCTTGTAAGACTGTAGTTGTGATGTAAAGACTGTGTAGTGTGGTCTTGTAAGACTGAAGTGGTGTCTTGTAAGACTGTAGTGTGTCTTGTAAGACTGTAGTGTGTCCTTGTAAGACTGTAGTGTGTCCTTTAAGACTGTAGTTGTGGATGTAAGACTGTAGTGTGTTCTTGTAAGAGTTCTGAGTTGTCTTGTAAGACTGTAGTGTGTCTTGTAAGACTGTAGTGTGTCTTGTAAGACTGTAGTGTGTCTTGTAAGATGCAGTGTGGTCTTGAAAGACTGCAGTGTTCAATGTGAGACTGTACAGTGTGTCTTTTTAAGATTGCATTGTGTCTTGTAAGACTGTAGTGAGCTTGTAAAGAACAGGTAATGTGTCTGAAAATGCAGTGTGTCTGAAAAGACTGTATTGTGTTTTGTAAGACTGTAAGTGTGTCTTTTTAAGATTGGCATTGTGTCTTGTAAGACTGTCATGTGTCCTTGTAAGACTGCAGTGTGTCTTGTAAGAACTGTAGTGGTGTCTTGTAAGACTACAGGAGTATCATGTAAGTCTGTAGAGTCTTGTAAGACTGTAGTGGTGTCTTGTAAGAACTGTTATTGTGTCTTGTAAGACTGTAGTGGTTTTTGTAAGACTGTAGTGTGTCTTGTAGACTGTAGTGTGTCTTGTAGACTGTAGTGGTGTCTTGTAAGACTGTAGTGTGTCTTGTAAGTCTACAGTGTGTCTTGTAAGACGTAGTGTGTCCTTTAAGACTGAAGTGTGTCTTGTAAGACTGTAGTGTGGTCTTGTAAACTGTAGTGTGTCTTGTAAGACTGTTAATGTGTCTTGTAAGACTGTAGGTGTCCTTGTAAACTGTAAGTATGTCTTGTAGACTGTAGTGTGTCTTGTAATTTAAAGTTAGTCTTGTAAGACTGGAGTGTGTCTTGTAAAGACTGTAGTTTGCCTTGTAAGACTGTATGGTGTACTTGTAACGCTGTAAGTGAGTCTTGTCAACTGTTGTGTGTTATGTAAGACTGTTGTGTGTCTTGTAAGACCTGTAATGTCCTTGTAAGACTACAGTGTGTCTTGTAAGACTATAGTGTGTCCCTTGTACGATTAAAGTTGTCTTTAAGACTGGAGGTGTCTAGTAAGACTGGTATGTGTCTTGTAAAGACTGTAGTGTCCTCTTGTAAACTACAGAGTTATTTCTTGTAAGAACTACATGTGTCTTGATAAGACTGTAGTGGTGTCTGTGAGACGACAGTCTGTGTCTTGTAAGACTGTAGTGGTGTCTTGTAAAGCTGAATGTGTCTTTGTAAGACTGTAAGTGTGGTCTTTTGTAAGACTGGTAGTGTGTGTCATGTAAGACTGTAGTGTGTCTTGTAAGACTACAGTGTGTCTTGTGAGACTGGAGTGTGTGATGTAAGACTGTATTGGTTTTGATGTAAGACTGTTAGTGTGTGATGTAAGACTGTAGTAGTATCTTATAAGACTGTAGTGTGTGATGTAAGACGTAGTGTGTCTTGTAAGACTGTAATGTATCTTGTAAGACTGTAGTGTGTCTGTAAGACTGGTAGTATGTCTTTTAAAGACTGTAGTGTTGTCTTGTAAGTACTGTAGTGGGTCATGTAAGACTGTAGAGTGTCTTGTAAGACTACATGTGTCTTGTGAGACAGTAGTGTTTGATGTAACACTGTATTGTGTGATGTAAGACTGTAGTGTGTGGATGTAAAGACTGTAGTGTTCTTGTAAGACTGTATTGTGTGATGTAAGACTGTAGTTTGTCTTGTAAGACTGTAATGTTCTTGTAAGACTGTAGTGTTCATGTAAGACTGTAGTGTGGTCTGTAATACTGTAGTGTGACTTGTAAGTCTGTAGTGTGTCTTTTGAGACTGGGTAGTGTGTGATGGTAAGACTGTTTGTGTCTTGTAAAACTGTAGTGTGTCTTGTAAGACTGTAGTGTGCCTTGTAAGATTTTAGTGTGTCCTGTGAAAACTGTAGTGTGTCTTGTAAGACAGTAGTGTGTGATGTAAGACTCTAGTGTTTCTTGTAAGACTGTAGTGTTCCTTGTAGACTGTCGTGGTGTCTCTGGTAAGACTGTAGTGTGTTATTTAAGACTGTATTGTGTCTTGAAAGTCCTGTAGTGTGTCTTTTAAACTGTAGTGTGTCCTTTTAAGACTGTATGTGTCTTGTAAGACTGTAGTGTGTCTTGTAAGACTGTAGTGTTTGATGTAAGACTGTAGGTGCTTGTAAGACTGTAGTGTGTCCTTGTAAGACTGTAGTTGTGTCTTGTAAGACCTGTAGTGTGTCCTTGTAAGACTGAAAGTGTGTCTTGTAAGAATGCATGGTGTCTTGAAAGACGCAGTGTGTCTTGTAGACTGTAGTGTTTCTTATAAGATTGCATGTGCTTGTAAGACTGGTATGTGGTCCATGTAAGACTGTAATGTGTCTTGTAAGAGATGCATTGTGTCTGAAAGACTGTATTGTGTTTTGTAAGACTGTAGTTGTTCTTTTTATATTGCATTGTTTCTTGTAAGACTGCAATTGTGTTCTTGTAAGACAGCAAGTGTGTTCATGTTAGACTGTGAGTGGTGTCTTTGTTAAACTCCAGTGTATCTTGTAAGCAGTAAGTTCTTTGTAAGACTGTAGTGTGACTTGTAAGACTGTAGGTGTGGTCTTGAAGACTGTATTGTGTTTTGTAAGACTGTGTGTGTCCTTGTAAGACTGTATTTGTCTTGTAGGACTGTATGTGTGTCTTGTAAGACTGTAGTGTGTCTTGTAAGACTACTGTGTGTCTTGTAAGGGACTGTAGAGTGTCTTGTAATACCTGTAGTGTGTCTTGTAACTGTAGTGTGTCATGATAAGACTGTAGTGTGTCTTGTAAGACCTGTAATGTTTCTTGCAAGACGCATAAGTATGTGTCCTAGGTAATACTGTATTATGGTCTCTTGTAATACTTTAGTGTGTCTTGTAAACTAGTAGTGTGTCTTGTAAACAGTAGTGTGTTCTTGTAAGACTACAGTTGTCTTGTGAGACTGTAGTGTGTGATGTAACACTGGTAATGGTGATGTAAGACTGTAGTGTGTGATGTAAGACTGTAGTGTGTCTTGTTAGACTGTAGTGTGTATGAAGACTGTAGTGTGTCTTGTAAGACTGGTAATGTGTCTTGTAAGACTGTAGGGTGTCTTGTAAGACTTTAGTGTGTCTTGTAGATACAGTAGTGTGTCTTGTAAGACTGTAGTGTGTCTTTTGGAGACAGTAGTGTGTGATGTAGACTGTTTTTGTTTGTCTTGTAAGACTGTAGTGTGTCTTGTAAGACTGTAGTGTGGTCTTTGTAAGATTTTAGTGTTCTTGTAAAAACTGTAGTGTGTCTTGTAAGACCGAGTGTGTGATGTAAGACTCTAGTGTGTCTTGTAAGACTGTAGTGTGTCTTGTAAAGACTTCGTGTGTCCTGTAAGACTGTATGTTGAATGTAAGACTGTAGTGTGTCTTTAAGACTGTAGTGTGTCTTGTAAAGACTGTAGTGTGTCTTGTAAGACTGTAGTGTGTCTTGTAAGAACTGTAAGTGTGTATTGTATGACTGTAGTTGTGTGGAAGCAATGACTGTAGTGGTACTGTAAAGACTGCAGTGTGTCCTTGTAAGACTTTAGTGTTTCTTGTAGACTGTAGAGTGTCTGTAAGACTGGTAGTGTGTCTTGTAAGAATGCAGTGTGTCCTTGAAATACCTGCAGTGTGTCTTGTGAGACTGTAGTGTGTCTTTAAGACTGTAGTGTGTCTTGTAAGACTTATTGTGTCTTGTAAGAACTGCAGTGTTCTTGTAAAGACTGAGAGTGTCTTAAATAAGATTGTATTGTTGTCTTGTAAGACTGTAGTGTGTCTTGTAAGACTGAAGTTTGTCTTGTAAAGACTGAGAGTGTCTTGTAAGACTGTATTGGGTTTGTAAGACTTTAGTGTTTCTTTGTAAGACTGTAGAGAGTCTTGTAAGATTGTAATGGTCTTGTAAGACTGTAGTGTTTTTTGTTAAGACTGTAGTGTGTCTTTTTAAGATTGCATTGTGTCTAGTCAGACTGAGTGTGTCTGTAAGAACTGCAGTGTGTCCTTGTAAGACTGTAGTGTTTCTTGTAAGACTCACAGTAGTGTCTTGTAAAGTCTATATATTCCTTGTAAGACTGTAGCGGTCCTTGTAAGACTGTAGTTGTCTTGTAAAGACTGTAGTGTGTTTTGTAAACTGTAGTGTGTCTTGTAAGACTGTAGTGTGTCCTGTAAGACTGGAGACGGTGTCTTGTAAGCCTTAGTGTGTCCTTGTAAGACTACATTGTGTCTTGTAAGACTTAGTGTGTCTTGTAAGACTGTAGTGTGTCTTGTAAGACTGTAGTGTGTCTTGTAATCTGTAGTGTCCTTGTAAGATCCGTAGTGTGTCTTGAAGACTAGAGTGTGTTTTGTAAGAACTGTAGTGTGTCATGGTAAGACTGTAGTGTGTCTTGTAAGACTGTAGTGTGTCTTGTAAGACTAAAGTGTGTCTTGATAGACTGTAGTGTGTCTTGTAAGACTAACAGTGATGTGTGTACTTATAAGACTACATTGTGTCTTTAAGACTGGTGTGTGTCTAGTTAAGATGTAGTTGTGTCTTGGTAAGACCTGTAGTGTGGTCTTGAAGACTGTATTGGTGTGTTGTAAGACTGGCAGTGTGTCTTGTAAGACTGTAGTGTGTCTTGTAAGACTGTAGTGTGTCTTGCAAGACTAAGTGGTGTCTTGCAAGAGTGAAGTGTGTTTTGTAAGACGTAGTGTGACTTGTGAGACTGTATGACTTCTTGTTATACTGTAGTGTGGTCTTGTAAGACATGTAAGTGTTGTCTTGTAAAGACAGAAGTGTGTCTTGTAAGACAAGAGTGTATCTTGAGAGACTGTAGTGTGTCTTGTGAGACGGTAGTTTTGTCTTGTAAGACTTGCAGTGAGTGTCCCTTGTAAACTTATGCAGTTTGTCTGTAAGACTGTACTGTGTCTTTTAGGAACAGTATGGTGTCTTTTAAGACTGCAGTGTGTCTTGTAAGACTGTAGTGTGTGTTGTAAAAGACTGGAAGTATGTCTTGTAAGAACTGTACTGTGTCTTGTAAGACTACAGTGAGTCTTGTAAACTTGTAGTGTATCTTGTAAGAATGTAGATGGAGTGTCCTGTAAACTGCAGTGTGTCTTTAGAACAATGGTAGTTTGGTCTTTGTACGGCTGACCGTGTCCTGGAAGACCTGTATTGTTTCTTGTAAGACTCAGTATGTCTTGTAACACTAAGAGTGTGTCTTATAAACATTTAGTGTGTCTTGTAAAGACTGTAGGTGGTCTTGTAGGAACTAGATTGTATCTTTGTAAGACTGTAGGTGTCTTGGTGAGAATCTGTAGTGTGTCTTGTAAGACTGCAGTGTGTCTTGTAAGGACTGCAGTTGGTCCCCCTTTGTAAGACTGTACTGTGTCTTTTAGGACAGTATGTGTCTTGTAAGACAGCAGTGTGTCTTTTAAGACTGTAGTGTGTGATGTAAGACTTTTTAAAGTATGAATCTTGATAAGACTGTAGTGTGTCTTGTAATACCTACAGTGTGTCTTGTAAAGACAGTAGTGTATCTTTAAGACTGTAGTGTGTCTTGTAAACTGCAGTGTGTCTTGTTAGACTGTAGTGTGTCCCTTGTAAGGCTGTACTGTGTCTTGAGACCGAAGTGCGTCTGTAAGACGAACAGTGTGTCTTGAACAACTAGATGTGTGTCTTGTAAGACTGTAGTGTGTCTTGTAAGACTACAGTGTGTCCTTGTATAACACTAGAGTGTGTCTTGGAAGACTATAGTGTGTCTTGCAATACTGTAGTTTGTCTTGTAAACTGTGTAGTGTCTCTTGTAAACTACAGTGTGTCTATGTAAGGCTGCAGTGTGGTCTTGTAGTCTTTGGTGGTGTGTCTATGAGACTGCTGTGTGTCCCTGTAAGACTGTAAGTGTGTCTTGTAAGACTGTGGTGTGTCTTGTAAGACTGCATTGTGTCTGTGTAAACGACTGTAGTGAGTCCATGTAAGAAGTTGTGTGTCCTTGTAATACTGTTGTGTGTCTCGTAAGACTGTAATGTGCCTTGTAAGACCTACAGTGGTCTTGTAAGACTGTAGTGTTCTTTGTAAGACTGTAGTGTGTGTTGTAAGACTGAGTGATGTCTTGTAAGACTGATAATGTGTCTTGTAAGACTGTAGTGTGGTCTTGCAAGACTAATAGTGTGTCCTTGCAAGAGTTGAATGTGTTTTGTAAAGACTGTAGGTGTGACTTGTGAGCTGTAGGTGTGTCCTTGTAAGACTGTAGTGTTGTATTGTAAGACGTGGTGTGTCTTGTTAACTGTAGTGTTTCTTGTAACTGTAGTGTGTCTTGTAAGACTGAATGTGTCCTTTGTAAGGACTAGAGTGTATTTTTGTGAGACTGTAGTGTGTCTTTGATACTGTATTGTGTCTTGTAAGACTGACATGTGTCTTGTAGGAGAACGCAGGTTTTGTCCTTGTAATTACTGTACTGTGTCTTTTAGGACAGTATGTGTCTTGTAATACTGCAGTGTGTCTTGTAATACCTGTAGTGTGTGTTATAAGACTGACGTATGTCTTGTAAGACTGTAGTGTTCTTTGTAAGACCTACAGTGTGTCCTTGTAAGACTGTAATGTATTCTTGTAAGACTGGTAGTGTGTCTTGTAAGGCTTTTTACTGTGTCCTTGGAATACCGTAGTGTGTCTTGTAAGACTCTATTATGTCGTGTAACACTAAGTGTTCTTAGAAGACCTGTAGTGTGTCTTGTAAGACTGTATGTGCTTGTAGGAATAGAGTGTATCTTAAGACTGTAATTGTGTCTTGTGAGACTGTAGTGTGATCTTGTAAGACTGCAGTGTGTCTTGTAATACTGTACTGTGTCTTTTAGGACAGTAGTGTGTCTTGTAAGACTGCAGTGTGTCTTGTAAGACTGTAGTGTGTGTTGTAAGACTTAAGTATGTCTTGTAAGACTGTAAGTGTGTGCTTGTAATGAAACTACAGTGGGTGGTCTTGTAGACTGTCGTGTATCTTTGTAAGACTGTAGTGTGTCTTGTAAGACTGCAGTGTGTCTTGTTAGACTGTAGTGTGTCTTGTAATGGAGCTGTACGATGTCTTGGAAGACCGAGTGCGTGTCTTGAAGACTACAGTGTGTCTTGTAACACTAGAGTGTGTCTTGTAAGACTGTAGTGTGTCTTGTAAGACTACAGTGTGTCTTGTAACACTAGAGTGTGTCTTGGAAGACTATAGTGTGTCTTGCAATACTGTAGTTTGTCTTGTAAGACTGTAGTGTCTCTTGTAAGACTACAGTGTGTCTTGGTAAGCTGCAGTGTGTCTTGTAAGTCTGTGGTGTGTCTAGTGAGACTGCTGTGTGTCCTGTAAGACTGTAGTGTCTTGTAAGACTGTGGTGTGTCTTGTAAGACTGCAGTGTGTCTTGTAACGCTGTAGTGAGTCTGTAAGACTGTTGGTGTGTCTTTTAAGACTGTTGTGTGTCTTGTAAGACTGTAATGTGCCTTGTAAGACTACAGTGTGTCTTGTAAGACTGTAGTGTGTCTTGTAAGATTAAAGTAAGTCTTGTAAGACTGGAGTGTGTCTTGTAAGACTGTAGTGTGTCTTGTAAGATTAAAGTTAGTCTGTAAGACTGGAGTGTGCTTGTAAGACTGTAGTGTGCTCTTTGTAAGACTGTAGTGTTATCCTTGTTACGCAGTAGTGAGTCTAGTAAGACTTTTGTGTGCCCTTGAGAAGACTGTTTGGTGTCTTGTAAGACTGTAATGTGCCTTGTATACTACAGTGTGACTTGTAAGACTATAGTGTGTCCTTGTAAGATTAAAGTCAGTCTGAAAGACTGGATGTGGTCTTGTAAGACAGTTTGTGTCTGTGTAAGACTGTAGTGTCTCTTGTAAGACTACAGTGTGTCTTGTAAAACTACAGTGTGTCTTGAAACACTGTAGTGTGTCTTGTGAGACTACAGTGTGTCTTGTAAGACAGTGTAGTGTGTCCTGTAAGACTGTATGTGTCTTGTAAGACTGTAGTGTGTCTTGTATAGACGTAGTGTGTCTTTTAAGACTGTAGTGTGCATGTAAGACTACAGTGTGTCTTGTGAGACTGTAGTGTGTGATGTAAGACTGTAGTGTGTGATGTAAGACTGTAGTGTGTGATGTAAGACTGTAGTGTATCTTGTAAGACTGTAGTGTGTGATGTAAGACTGTAGTGTGTCTTGTAAGACTGTAATGTGTCTTGTAAGACTGTATGTGTCTGTAAGACTGTAGTATGTCTTGTAAGACTGTAGTGTGTCTTGTAAGACTGTAGTGTGTCTTGTAAGACTGTAGTGTGTCTTGTAAGACTACAGTGTGTCTTGTGAGACTGTAGTGTGTGATGTAACACTGTATTGTGTGATGTAAGACTGTAGTGTGTGATGTAAGACTGTAGTGTGTCTTGTAAGACTGTAGTGTGTGATGTAAGACTGTAGTGTGTCTTGAAAGCTGTAATGTGTCCCTTGTAAGACTGTAGTGTACTTGTAAACTGTATTGTGTCTTGTAAGACCTGTATGTGTCTTTTAAGTCTGTAGTGTGTCTTTTGATACTGTAGTGGTGTGATGTAAGACAGTTGCGTGTCTTGTAAACTTGTAGTGTGTCTTGTAAGACTGTATGTTCCATGTAAGATTTTAGTGTTTCCTTGTAAAACTGTAGTGTTCTTGTAAGACTGTAGTGTGGTCTTGTAAGACTGTCGTGTGTCCTTGTAAACTTTAGATGGTGTGATGTAAGACTGTAGTGTGACTTGTAAGACTGTAGTGTGTCTTGTAAGACTGTAGTGTGTCTTGTAAGACTGAAGTGTCTTGTAAGACTGTAGTGTGTCTTGTAAGACTGTAGTGTGTCTTGTAAGACTGTAGTGTGTCTTGTAAGACAGTAGTGTGTCTTGTAAGACTGTAGTGTGTCTTGTAAGACTGTAGTGTGTCTTGGTAAACTGTATGATTCTTGTAAGAAAATGCAGTGTGTCCTTGAAATACTGCAGTGTGTCTTGTGAGACTGTAGTGTGTCTTTTTAAGATTGCACAATGTGTCTTGTAAGACTGTAGTTTGTCTTTGTAAGACGTAGTGGTGTCTTGTAAGAAATGCAGTGTGTCTTGAAAACGTAGTGTGTTTTGTAAGAACTGTATTGGTGTCTTTTTAAAGATTGCATTGTGTCTTGTAAGACTGTAGTGTGCTTGTAAACTGCAGTGTGTCTTGTAAGACTGTAGTGTGTCCTTGTAAGACTACAGTGTATCTTGTAGTCTGTAGAGTCTGTAAGACTGTAGTGTGTCTAGTAAGCTGTAGTGGTGGTCTTGTAAAGACTGTAGTTGTGTTTTGTAAACTGTAGTGTGTCTTGTAAAGACTTAGTGTGACCTTGTAGGCCTGTAGTTGTCTTGTAAGACTGTAGTGTGTCTGTAAGACTACAGTGTGGTCTTAAGACGGTAGTGTTGTCTTGTAAGACTGTAGTGTGTCTTGTAAAGACTGTAGTGTGTCTTGTAAGACTGATTGTGTCTTGTAAGACTGTAGTGTGTCTGTAAGACTAGAGTGTGTTTGTAAGAAACTGTATGTGTCATGTAAGCTGTAGTGTGTCTTGTAATGACTGTAGTGTGTCGTTGTAAGACTAAAGTGTGTCTTGAAGACTGTATGTGTCTTGGTAAGACTATACAGTGTGTCATTGTAAGACTGTAGTGTGTCTTGTAAGACTTAGTGTGTCTTGTAAGACTGTGAGTGTGTTCTTGTAAGACTAAAGTGTGTCTTGTGAGACTGTAGTGTGTGGTCTTGTAAGACACAGTGTGTTCTTTAAGACTGGTGTGTGTCTTGTAAGACTGTAGTGTGTCTTGTAAGACTGTAGTGTGTCTTGTAAGAACTGTAGTGGTGTTGTAAGACTGTAGTGTGTCTGTAAGACTGTAGTGTGTCTTGTAAACTGTAGTGTGGTCTTGCAGACTATAGTGTGTCCTTGGCAATAGAGAAGTGTGTTTGTAAGACTGTATGTGTACTGTGAGAACTGTAGTGTGTCTTGTAAATACTGTAGTGTGTCTTGTAAGACTACAGTGTGAGTCTTGTTAACAACTAGAGTGGTGTCTTGGAAGACTATAGTGTGTCTTGATAAGACTGTAGTGTGTCTTGTAAGACTACAGTGTGTCTTGTGATACTGTAGTGTGTGTATGTAACACAGTATTGTGTGATGTAAAGACTGTATTGTGTGATGTAAGACTGTAGTGTGTCCTTGTAAGACTGTAGTGTGTGATGTAGACTGTAGTTGACATGTGAGACTGTAGTGTGTCTTGTAAACTGGTAATGTGTCCCCCCCTTGTCGGGGGAGACTGTAGTGTGTCTTGTAATACTGTAGTAATGTCTTGTAAGACTGTTGTGTTTCCTTGTAAGACTGTAGTGGTGACAATGTAAGACTGTAGTTGTCTTGTAATAACTACAGTGTGGTCTTGTGAGACTGTAGTGTGTTGATGTAACACTGTATTGTGTGATGTAAGACTGTAGTGTGTGATGTAGACTGTATGTGTCTTGTAAGACTGTAGTGTGTGATGTAAGAATGTAGCGTGTCTTGTAATACTGTAATGTGCTTGTAAGACTGTAGTGTGGCTTGTAAGACTGTATGTGTCTTGTAACTGTAGTGTGGTCTTGTAAGACTGTAGTGTGACTTTTGAGACTGTAGTGTGTGATGTAAGACTGTTGTTTGTCTTGTAAGACTGTAGTGTGTCTTGTAATACTGTAAGTTGTCCCTTGTAAAGATTTTAGTGTGTCTTGTAAAACTGTAGTGTGTCTTGTAAGACAGTAGTGATGTAAAGACTCTAGTGTGTCTTTGTAAGACTGTAGTGTGTCCCTTGTAAGACTGTCGTGTGTCCTGTAAGACTGTAGTGGTTGTGATGTAAGACAGTAGTGTGGTCATTAAAGACTGTAGTGTGTCTTGTAAGACTGTAGTGTGGTCTTGGTAAAGACTGTAGTGTGTCCTTGTAAGACTGTAGTGATGTCCTTGTAAGACTGGTAGTGTGGTGATGTAAGACTGTAGTGTGTCTTTAAGATGCAGTGTGGTCTTGTAAGACTGTAGTGGGTGTTCTTGTAAGACTGTAGTGGTCTTGTAAGACTGGATGTGTCTTGTAAAAATGCATTGTGTCTTGAAAGAACTGCAGTGTGTCTTGTGAGACCGTAGTGTGTCTTGTAAGACTGTAGTGTGTCTTGTAAGACTGTTAGTGTGTCTGTAAGACTGCAGTGTGTCTTGTAAGACTGTAGTGTGTCTTATAAGATTGTATTGTGTCTTGTAAGACTGTAGTGAGTCTGTACAGACTGTAGTTTGTCTTGTAAGACATGTAGAGTGTCCCTTGTAAGACTGTAGTGGGTCTTGTAAGTACTGTAACTGTGTCTGTAAGGACTGTAGTTGTCTTGTAAGATTGTATTGTGTCTTGTAATACTGTAGTGTGTTTTGTAAGACTGTAGTGTGTCTTTTTAAGATTGCATTGTGTCTTGTAAGACTGTAGTTGGTCCTTGTAAACTGCAGTGTGACTTGTAAGAACTGAATTGTGTCTTGTAAGACTACAGTTGTCCTTGTAAGTCTATAGAGTCTTGTATAGACGTACGTGTCCTTGTAAGACTGTAGTGTGTTCTTGTTAAGACTGTATGTGTGTTTTTTAAACTGAAGTGTGTTCTTGTAAACTGTCGTGTGTCCTGTAAGACTGTAGTGTGTCTTGTAAGACTGTAGTGGTGTCCTTGTAAGACTACAGTGTGTCTAGTTAAAACAGTAGTGAGGTCCTTGTAATACTGTAGTGTGTCTTGTAAGACTGTAGTTGTCTTGTTAAGACTGTAGTGTGTACTTGTAAAGACTGTAAGTGTGTCATGTAAGACTAGAGTGTGTTTTTGTAAAGCTGTATGTTCATGTAAAGACTGGTAGTGTGTCCTTGTAAGACTGTAGTGTGTCTTGTAAGACTAAAGTGTGTCTTGTAAGACTGTAGTGTGTCTTGTAAGACTACAGTGTGTCTTGTAAGACTGTAGTGTGTCTTGTAAGACTGTAGTGTGTCTTGTAAGACTGTAGTGTGTCTTCTAAGACTAAAGTGTGTCTTGTGAGACTGTAGTGTGTCTGTAGACTACATGTGTCTTTTAAGACTGTGTGTGCTTGTAAGACTGTAGTGTGTCCTTGTAAGACTGTATGTGTCTTGTAAGACTGTAAGTGTGTATTGTAAGACTGTAGAGTGTCTTGTAAGACTGTAGTGGTGTCTTGTAAGACTGTAGTGTGTCTTGCAAGACTAAGTGTGTCCGTGCAAAGTGAAGTGTGTTTTGTAATACTGTAGTGTGACTTGTGATACTGTAGTGTGTCTTGTAAGACTGTAGTTTCTTGTAAGACTGTAGTGTGTCTTGGTAAGACTGAAGGTAGTCTTGGTAGGACTAGAGTTGGGGGGGGGGTTTAATTTCTTTTTTTTTGTGGAGACTGTAGTGTGTCTTGTGAACGGTATGTGTCTTGAAGACTGCAGTGTGGTCTTGTATGGACTGCAGTTTGTCTTGAAATACTGTACTGTGTCTTTTAGGACAGTAGGTGTGTCTTGAAACTGCAGTGTGTACTTGTAAGACTGTAGTGTGTGTTGTAAGACTGAAGTATGTCTTGTAAGAACTGTACTGGTGTCTTGTAAGACTACAGTGTGGTCTTGTAAGACTGTAGTGTATCTTGTAAGAATGGTAGTGTGTCGTGCAAGACTGCATGTGTCCTTGTTATACTGAGTATAGTGTCTTGTAAGGCTTGTACTGTGTCTTGGAAGACCCGTGATGTGTCTTGTAAGACTCTAGTATGTCTTGTAACACTAAGTGTGTCTACAAGACTGTAGTGTGTCTTGTAAGACTGTATGTGTGCGTGTAGACTAGAGTGTATCTGTAAAGACTGTAGTGTGTCTTGTGAGAACTGTAGTGTGTCTTGTAGAGACTGCAGTGTGTCTTGTAAGACTGCAAAAAAGTTTGTCTTGTAAGACTGTACTGTGTCTTTAGACAGTAGTGTAGTCTTGTAAGACCTGAGCAGTGTGTTCCTTGTAAGACTGTAGTGTGTGATGTAAGACTTAAGTATGTCCTTGTAAGACGTAGTGTGATCTTGTAAGACTACTGTAGTTCTTGTAAGACTTGTAGGTTCGTTGTATAGACTGTAGTGTGGTCTTTTTAATGACTGCAGTGTGTCTTGTTAGACAGTAGTGTGTCTTGTAAGCTGTACTGTGTCTTGAAGACAGTAGTGCGTCTTGTAGAAAAAGACTACAGTGTTTCTGTAACAACTAGAGTGTGTCTTGTAAACTGTAGTGTGTCTTGTAATACACATTTTGTCTTGTAAACACTAAAGTTGTCCGATGGAAGACTATATTGTGTACTTGCAATACTGTAGTTTGTCTTGTAAGACTGTAGTGTCTCTTGTAAGACTACAGTGTGTCTTGTAAGGCTGCAGTGTGTCTTGTAAGTCTGTGGTGTGTCTAGTGAGACTGCTGTGTGTCCTGTAAGACTGTAGTGTGTCTTGTAAGACTGTGGTGTGTCTTGTAAGACTGCAGTGTGTCTTGTAACGCTGTAGTGAGTCTTGTAAGACTGTTGTGTGTCTTGTAAGACTGTTGTGTGTCTTGTAAGACTGTAATGTGCCTTGTAAGACTACAGTGTGTCTTGTAAGACTGAGTTTGTCTGTAAAGACTGTAGTGTGTGTTGTACGACTGGAGTGTGTACTTGTAAGACTGTAATGTGTCTTGTAAGACTGTAGTGTGTCTTGCAAGACTATAGTGTGTCTTGCAAGAGTGGAAGTGGTGATTTGTAAGACTGTAGTGTGACTTGGTTGAGACTGTAGTGTGTCTGTAAGACTGTAGTGTGTCTTGTAAGACGGAGGAGTTTCTTGAAGACTGTAGTGTGTCATGTAAAGACTGTAGTGTGTCTTGTAAGACCTGAAGTGTGTCTTGTAGAACTAAGTGTAAATTTTGTGAGACTGTATTGAGTCTTGTGCGACTGTAGTGTGTCTTGTAAGACTGCAGTGTGTCTTGTAATATCTGCAGATTGTCTTGTAATACTGGTACTGTGTCTTTAGGACAGTAGTGTGTCTTGTAATACTGGCAGTGTGTCTTGTAAGACTGTAGTGTGTGTTAAAACTGACGTATGTCTTGTAAAACTGTAGTGTGTCTTGAAGACAAACAGTGTGTCTTGAAAGACTGTAGTGTATCTTGTAAGACTGTAGTGTGCTTGTAAGGCTGTACTGTGTCTTGGAAGACCGTAGTGTGTCTTGTAAGACTCTAGTATGTCTTGTAACACTAGAGTGTGTCTTATAAAGACTGTAGTGTGTCTGTAAGACTGATTGAGTCCTTGTAGGGACTAGAGTGTATCTTGTAGACTGTAGTGTGGTCTTGTGAACGTATGTGTCTTGTAAGACTGCAGTGTGTCTTGTAAGACTGCAGTTTGTCTTTCAACTGTACTACTGGTGTCTTTTGGACATTAAGTGTTCTTGTAAGACTGCAGTGTGTCTGTAAGACTGTATGTGTGTTGTAATACATAAGTATGTCCTTGTAAGACTGTAAGTGGTCTTCTTGTAAGACTATACAGTGTGTCCTTGTTTAAGACTGTCGTTGGTATCTTTAAAAGACTGTATGTGGTCTGTAAGAACTGCAGTGTGTCTTGGTTAGACTGTAGTGGTCTTGTAAGGCTGAACTGTGTCTTGAAGAAACCGTAGCAGCGTTCTTGTAAGACTACAGTGTGTCCTTGTAACACAGAGTGTGTCTTGTAGACTGTAGTGTGTCTTGTAAGACTACAGTGTGTCTTGTAACACTAGAGTGGTCTTGGAAGACTAATAGTGTGTCTTGCAATACTTGTTAGTTTTTCTTGTAAGACGTAATGTCTCTGAAAGACTACAGTGTGTCCTGTAAGACCTTGAAGTGTGTCTTGTAAGACTGTGGTGTGACTTGTAAAGACTGCATGTGTGTCATGTAACCTGTAGTGAGTCTTTGTAATACTGTTTGTGTGTCTTTTTAAAGACTGTTTGTGTCTTGTAAGACTGTAATGTGCCATGTAAGACTACAGTGTGTTCTTGTAAGACTGTAGTGTGCCGTTGTAATAATAAAGTAAGTCTTGTAAGACTGGAGTGGTTTCTTGTAATGACTGTAGTGTGTCTTAGTGTAGATTAAAGTTAGTCTTGTAAGACAGGAGTGTGTCTTGTAAGACTGTAGTGTGCCTTGTAAGACAGTAGTGTGTCCTTGTAAATCGCTTGTAGTGAAGTCTTGTAAGACTGTTGTGTGTCTTGTAAGACTGTTTTGTTGTGTCTTTGTAAGACTGTAATTGTGGCCTTGTAAGACTACAGTGTGTCATGTAAGACTATATGGTGGTCTTGTAAGATTAAAGTTAGTCTTGTAAGACAGGAAGTGTGGTCTTGTAAGTACTTGTATGTGTTCTTGTAAGACTGTAGTGTGTCTTGTGAGACTACAGTGTGTCTTGTAAGACGTAGTGTGTCTTGTAAAGACTGTAGTGGTCTTGTAAGACTTGTAGTGTGTCTTTGTAAGACTGAAATTGTGTTCTGTAAGACTGTAGTGTGTCTTGTAAGACAACAGTGTGTCTTGTGAGACTGTAGTGTGTGATGTAAGACTGTAGTGTGTGATTTAAGACTGTAGTATGTGATGTAAGACTGGTAAGTGTATCATATAAGACTGTAGTGTGGATATAAGACTGTATTGTGTCTTGTAAGACTGTAATGTTGTCTTGTAAGACTGTAGTGTGTCTTGTAAGACTGTAGTAAGTCTTGTAAGACTGTAGTGTGTCTTGGTAAGACTGTAGTGTGTCCGTTGTAAGACGTAGTGTTCTTGTAATACTAAGTGTGGTCCCTTTGTGAGACTGTAGTGTGTGATGTAACACTGTATTGTGTGATGTAAGACTGTAGTGTGGATGTAAGACTGTAGTGTTCTGTAAAGACGTATTGTGTGATGTAAGACCGTAGTGTGTCTTGTAAAGACTGTAATGTGTCCTTTTAAGACTGTAGTGTGTCTTGTAAGACCTGTAGAGTGACTTGTAAGACTGTAGTGTGTCCTTGGTAATTCTGTAGTGTGTCTTTTGAGACTGTAGTGAGTGATGTTACGACTGTTGTGTGTCTTGAAGACTGTAGTGGTGTCGTGTAAGACTGTACGTGTGTCTTTTGAGACTGTTAGTGTGTGATGTAAGACTGAATTTTTTTTTTTTTTTTTGTGTGGTCTTGTAAGACTGTAGTGTGTCATGTAAACAGACTTGTAATGGTGTTTTAAGATTTTAAGTGTGTCCTTGTAAAACTGTAGGTGTCTTGTAAGACAGTAGTGTGTGATGTAAGACTCTAGTGTGTCCTTGTAAGACTGTAGTGTGTCTTGTAAGACGGTCGTGTTCTTGTAAGACTGTAGTTGTGATGTAAAGACTGTGTAGTGTGGTCTTGTAAGACTGAAGTGGTGTCTTGTAAGACTGTAGTGTGTCTTGTAAGACTGTAGTGTGTCCTTGTAAGACTGTAGTGTGTCCTTTAAGACTGTAGTTGTGGATGTAAGACTGTAGTGTGTTCTTGTAAGAGTTCTGAGTTGTCTTGTAAGACTGTAGTGTGTCTTGTAAGACTGTAGTGTGTCTTGTAAGACTGTAGTGTGTCTTGTAAGATGCAGTGTGGTCTTGAAAGACTGCAGTGTTCAATGTGAGACTGTACAGTGTGTCTTTTTAAGATTGCATTGTGTCTTGTAAGACTGTAGTGAGCTTGTAAAGAACAGGTAATGTGTCTGAAAATGCAGTGTGTCTGAAAAGACTGTATTGTGTTTTGTAAGACTGTAAGTGTGTCTTTTTAAGATTGGCATTGTGTCTTGTAAGACTGTCATGTGTCCTTGTAAGACTGCAGTGTGTCTTGTAAGAACTGTAGTGGTGTCTTGTAAGACTACAGGAGTATCATGTAAGTCTGTAGAGTCTTGTAAGACTGTAGTGGTGTCTTGTAAGAACTGTTATTGTGTCTTGTAAGACTGTAGTGGTTTTTGTAAGACTGTAGTGTGTCTTGTAGACTGTAGTGTGTCTTGTAGACTGTAGTGGTGTCTTGTAAGACTGTAGTGTGTCTTGTAAGTCTACAGTGTGTCTTGTAAGACGTAGTGTGTCCTTTAAGACTGAAGTGTGTCTTGTAAGACTGTAGTGTGGTCTTGTAAACTGTAGTGTGTCTTGTAAGACTGTTAATGTGTCTTGTAAGACTGTAGGTGTCCTTGTAAACTGTAAGTATGTCTTGTAGACTGTAGTGTGTCTTGTAATTTAAAGTTAGTCTTGTAAGACTGGAGTGTGTCTTGTAAAGACTGTAGTTTGCCTTGTAAGACTGTATGGTGTACTTGTAACGCTGTAAGTGAGTCTTGTCAACTGTTGTGTGTTATGTAAGACTGTTGTGTGTCTTGTAAGACCTGTAATGTCCTTGTAAGACTACAGTGTGTCTTGTAAGACTATAGTGTGTCCCTTGTACGATTAAAGTTGTCTTTAAGACTGGAGGTGTCTAGTAAGACTGGTATGTGTCTTGTAAAGACTGTAGTGTCCTCTTGTAAACTACAGAGTTATTTCTTGTAAGAACTACATGTGTCTTGATAAGACTGTAGTGGTGTCTGTGAGACGACAGTCTGTGTCTTGTAAGACTGTAGTGGTGTCTTGTAAAGCTGAATGTGTCTTTGTAAGACTGTAAGTGTGGTCTTTTGTAAGACTGGTAGTGTGTGTCATGTAAGACTGTAGTGTGTCTTGTAAGACTACAGTGTGTCTTGTGAGACTGGAGTGTGTGATGTAAGACTGTATTGGTTTTGATGTAAGACTGTTAGTGTGTGATGTAAGACTGTAGTAGTATCTTATAAGACTGTAGTGTGTGATGTAAGACGTAGTGTGTCTTGTAAGACTGTAATGTATCTTGTAAGACTGTAGTGTGTCTGTAAGACTGGTAGTATGTCTTTTAAAGACTGTAGTGTTGTCTTGTAAGTACTGTAGTGGGTCATGTAAGACTGTAGAGTGTCTTGTAAGACTACATGTGTCTTGTGAGACAGTAGTGTTTGATGTAACACTGTATTGTGTGATGTAAGACTGTAGTGTGTGGATGTAAAGACTGTAGTGTTCTTGTAAGACTGTATTGTGTGATGTAAGACTGTAGTTTGTCTTGTAAGACTGTAATGTTCTTGTAAGACTGTAGTGTTCATGTAAGACTGTAGTGTGGTCTGTAATACTGTAGTGTGACTTGTAAGTCTGTAGTGTGTCTTTTGAGACTGGGTAGTGTGTGATGGTAAGACTGTTTGTGTCTTGTAAAACTGTAGTGTGTCTTGTAAGACTGTAGTGTGCCTTGTAAGATTTTAGTGTGTCCTGTGAAAACTGTAGTGTGTCTTGTAAGACAGTAGTGTGTGATGTAAGACTCTAGTGTTTCTTGTAAGACTGTAGTGTTCCTTGTAGACTGTCGTGGTGTCTCTGGTAAGACTGTAGTGTGTTATTTAAGACTGTATTGTGTCTTGAAAGTCCTGTAGTGTGTCTTTTAAACTGTAGTGTGTCCTTTTAAGACTGTATGTGTCTTGTAAGACTGTAGTGTGTCTTGTAAGACTGTAGTGTTTGATGTAAGACTGTAGGTGCTTGTAAGACTGTAGTGTGTCCTTGTAAGACTGTAGTTGTGTCTTGTAAGACCTGTAGTGTGTCCTTGTAAGACTGAAAGTGTGTCTTGTAAGAATGCATGGTGTCTTGAAAGACGCAGTGTGTCTTGTAGACTGTAGTGTTTCTTATAAGATTGCATGTGCTTGTAAGACTGGTATGTGGTCCATGTAAGACTGTAATGTGTCTTGTAAGAGATGCATTGTGTCTGAAAGACTGTATTGTGTTTTGTAAGACTGTAGTTGTTCTTTTTATATTGCATTGTTTCTTGTAAGACTGCAATTGTGTTCTTGTAAGACAGCAAGTGTGTTCATGTTAGACTGTGAGTGGTGTCTTTGTTAAACTCCAGTGTATCTTGTAAGCAGTAAGTTCTTTGTAAGACTGTAGTGTGACTTGTAAGACTGTAGGTGTGGTCTTGAAGACTGTATTGTGTTTTGTAAGACTGTGTGTGTCCTTGTAAGACTGTATTTGTCTTGTAGGACTGTATGTGTGTCTTGTAAGACTGTAGTGTGTCTTGAAAGACTGAAGTGTGTCTTTAGGACTAGAGTGTATTTTGTGAGACTGTAGTGTGTCTTGGAGACTGTAGGGGGTTTTTTG
>NW_026507153.1:0-27386 GCF_026875155.1 Cherax quadricarinatus | reverse complement strand
TAGTGATTAATTGGAAAAATTTTTTCGTGCTTAGAGTTAAATTGGGCAAACCCTTCAATGGGGGAAAAATTTTTGGATTGCATCCTGCATAACTTGAATACAGGCGACTGGACAAGACAGCCCCCGGAACCTAATAAGTCTGTTTATGTTGTAATTGGGGCCAGTGTTATTTTCATGTATAGACAGTGACGTTTTCTGAGTATGATACACCTTGATCTCCAGTCAAATTGGTGAGTGATATTAAGATATATTCTCTTTCTGTTATATAAATGTGTATCATTAATTTTAATATCTCTGCACAAAATTCAATTTAAACCAGCAAATAATAGAGCCTACTAGACTGGAGAATACACTAGACCTCATATTCACTAACAATGATGATCTGACAAGAAATGTCACCATATCAAAAACAATATACTCAGATCACAACATAATTGAGGTTCAGACATGTATGCGAGGAGCCCCAGACCGACAAAATGAGACTAGTCACGAGGGAGCATTCACCAAATTCAACTTCAATAACAAAAACATAAAGTGGGACCAAGTAAACCAAGTCCTAACCGATATAAGCGGGGAAGATTACTAAGCAACACAGACCCAAACTTATGCCTTAGAACAGATTAACTCGGTGGCACTCGATGTATGCACAAGGCTTTTTCCCTCTAAGAAAAAGGAGGAGTAGATGTAAAATAGAAAGAGGACAGGCGCTCCCTTTACAGGCGACGGAAAAGAATAAACAGAGCGGCTAAAAGAGGTCAATATATCTGAAATGGCAGGGAGAAATTGGTCAGAGAAATAGCAAACATCGAACTTAAGCTAAAAGAATCCTTTAGGAGTCAGGAATCGCGGGAAGAACTAAAAGCTATAAATGAAATCGAAGAAACCCAAAAGTATTTCTTCTCCTATCCCAAATCAAAATCGAGACAACGCCAGTATTGGGCCCTACTTAAACAAGATGGGTTTCCCACACAGATGACAGCAAGGAAATGAGTGAGCTACTCAAGTCCCCAAAATTTACTCAGTTTTTAGCAAGCCGCTAACCAGACTGAGAGTCGAAGATCAAAATGATTTTTTTTTGAGAGAGCCACAAAATTTGATTAACACAAGCCTATCCGATGTTATCCTGACGCCCAAATGACTTCGAACAGGCGAAAATGACATGCCCATGCACTCTGCCCCGGGCCAGATCATGGAACTCTGTGTTATCAAGAAACTGCAAGAAGCCCCTAAACACGAGCCTTTTCCATCCCATGGAGAGGGGCATGGAAAGGGGTCGTCCCTCAGTTACTAAAAACAAACAGACATAGCCCACTCCACAAAGGGGCATTAAAGCAACAGCAAAGAACTCAGCCCAATAGCACTAACATCCCATATCATAAAAATCTTTGAAAAAGGGGCCTAAGAAGCAAGATCACCACCCCTCTAGAAACCCATCAAGGTTACACAACCCAGGGCAACATGGGTTTTAGAACAGGTTCGCTCCTGTCTGTCTCAGCTACTGGATCACTACGACAAGGTCCTAAATGCACTAGAAAGACAAAAAGAATGCAGATGTAATATATACAGACTTTGCAAAAGCCTTCGACAAGTGTGACCATGCGTAATAGCGCCAAAATGCGCGCTAAAGGGAATAACAGGAAAGTCGGTCGATGGATCTATAATTTCCTCACTAACAGAACACAGAGAGTAGTCGTCAACAGAGTAAAGTCCGAGGCAGCTACGGTGAAAAGCTCTGTTCCACAAGGCACAGTACTAGCTCCCATCTTGTTCCTCATCCTTATATCCGACATAGACAAGGATGTCAGCCACAGCACCGTGTCTTCCTTTGCAGATGACACCCGAATCTGCATGACAGTGTCTTCCATTGCAGACACTGCAAGGCTCCAGGCGGACATCAACCAAATCTTTTCAGTGGGCTGCAGAAAACAATATGAAGTTCAACGATGAGAAATTTCAATTACTCAGATATGGTAAACATGAGGAAATTAAATCTTCATCAGAGTACAAAACAAATTCTGGCCACGAAATAGAGCGAAACACCAACGTCAAAGACCTGGGAGTGATTATGTCGGAGGATCTCACCTTCAAGGACCATAACATTGTATCAATCGCATCTGCTAGAAAAATGACAGGATGGATAATGAGAACCTTCAAACTAGGGAGGCCAAGCCATGATGACACTATTCAGGTCACTTGTTCTATCTAGGCTGGAATATTGCTGCACTCTAACAGCACCTTTCAAGGCAGGTGAAATTGCCGACCTAGAAAATGTACAGAGAACTTTCACGGCACACATAACGGAGATAAAACACCTCAATTACTGGGAGCGCTTGAGGTTTCTAAACCTGTATTCCCTGGAACGCAGGAGGGAGAGATACATGATTATATACACCTGGAAAATCCTAGAAGGACTAGTACCGAACTTGCACACGAAAATCACTCACTACGAAAGCAAAAGACTTGGCAGACGATGCACCATCCCCCCAATGAAAAGCAGGGGTGTCACTAGCACGTTAAGAGACCATACAATAAGTGTCAGGGGCCCGAGACTGTTCAACTGCCTCCCAGCACACATAAGGGGGATTACCAACAGACCCCTGGCAGTCTTCAAGCTGGCACTGGACAAGCACCTAAAGTCAGTTCCTGATCAGCCGGGTGGGGCTCGTACGTTGGTTTGCGTGCAGCCAGCAGCCAAACAGCCTGGTTGATAGGCTTTGATCCACCAGGGGGGGCCTGGTCACAGAGGGCCGGGGGGGGGTTGCCCCCCAAAAACTCTCCCAGGTAAACCCCGGGAAATACGTCACCAATTTTTTTATTTTTACCAGAATTCCGGTGTGCATATTTCATTTGAATTATAGGTTAGAGAACTTGTGGTACGACGTTGTAGGTATCAAAGGGGGGGACATTTTTGGATAGGTGCCCCAAATTCCTACTTTTTTATGTAATTTGATAAATAATAATTATCTTTTTTCCCATTTACTGGTTGTCCCTTATGATTTTACACCCAGATAAAATGCATTTTCCACATTTAACTTCCCCGTTGGTCCTTTTGAACCGGATGAAATTTTGTGAAATCATTAATTGTTAATTACTTTTAATTATATGTGAAAGGGGACAGGGGTGGGTTGTTTTTAAAATATTAATTTTTTAAAATTATTAAAATATTAATTTGGATAACCCCAAAATGTGGTAAAGTTTTTTTAATGTGTTTAATTTTAAATTTTTTGCTTCCCCAAAATTTGGCAAAGTTTTTATATTAATTTGTAAAATTTTAATTTTGATGTCAAGTGTGGCTAAAGGTTTGTATTTGTACTTTAAAAATTTATTTTTAATTTTCTTACTGTTTTGAAAAGTCAAGTGTAGCTAGGTTTTTATTAAAAGGTAAGTTTTTTTATTTCTTTAAAAGTGCATAATTAAAAGTCATAAAGTGTTTTAATTAATTTTGAATTTAATAATTGCTCATGGCTGAAAATGGGGAAAAAATTAAATTTTGAGACAAACTATGGAACATAGAGAAAAAGAAAGCATCATTCAGGCAGAAAAGGTCATGTAACCAGGATTAATAAGTGCTTGGTTTAAAATTGAATAAAGAAACTGTAAATACTGATTGATTTAAAATTGTATTTAGTTGCATCAGGGAATGATATGATTCTTACAAATTATTTAAACAAATATAAAGGGGAGATTTATTAGTAAACTGTGTAGATGAGACTGAAGTGTATTTTTGATTAATCTTATTATGAATTAAAAAAAAAAAGTTCTTTTGAAAAAATTTTGGTTTTTGAATAAATTAAATGTGTAACCAGGCGTTAATCAGTCTGTCAAAAATTTTAAGTTTTCTTTCCCAAAACTCCCGAATTATGTTTCCCTGTATTTAATCCAAGAGAAAATTGGGAGGAGTTTTGGTAAATTTTTTTAAACAGCTGGCATGATAAGGTGACCTAGCCTGTGAAACTAAATTTTTTTACCTCAAAGGACGATAGGAGGTGCTCACATACTCATAAAAAGTTTCCCAAAATGGTGACTCTTAAAAGGAAGCAGTTGACTTGTTGAAAGTACTTTATGGTAATATAGAAAAAAAGTGGGTTTGGATCTAGTGAATTCATTTTTAAATTTTAAAAAATTCCCCGATCCCCTTTAAAAAAAGGTTTACAGCAGTTTTGATTTTAAATGGAGAGCACTCTCAAAAATTTTTTAATTTTAAAAATATAATTAAGGAATCGGGTTTTTGGGCCCAGGTAAGAATAAATTAAAGCTTAAAACACTTGTTGTTCTCGAACAAATATAAAAGGGTTTTTTTGGTTTGGAGGAAAAAAGGCTAGGTCTAAAAGAATTAATTGTTCAGTTGACCCCACCCAACTAACTTTTTTTTAAAGATGCAAAAACATATAACTCGAGGAATCCTAAAGTTTCAAAAAGGGAAAAATTTATAAAATGTTAATAAATCAAAATTTTCCCCTAAAAAGAGTTTGCTAGGTGCAATCAAGTACCCAGGAATCAGAAATAATGTTTCCCCACAAGGTAAGGGAATAATACCCCCCAAGGGTACCCCAGTTAATAGAAACCAGTCAAAGAAAAGAGAGATTGTCTTTTCTGGGGGGGTACTCTTTTTCTAAGAATTGCAATGAACAATTCATAAATGATAAAGTTGAAAAGATTGGGGGAAACTTGACGATGTATCGGTGTTTAGGTAACACAATGTAAAGGGGATTGTCATGCCAAAATTAAAAAACTGTTATCAAGTCACAAAGGAAGAACCTTTTAGTCATGTGTAAGGGTCTATATGTAATGTTGATATAATGATAATGTTGAAAATCCTGACACAACAGTGTAATTAAAAATTGCTGCTAATGTTAATAAAGTGGTTTTGTGAAGTAACCTTACCCGTGTTTCAGGTAAAATTTATGATAAAAAGGCTAAAAAAAAAAATGTAAATGCATTGTTAGGGCAGGGATCCCGCGTACTTTCATAAAAACATAAATGTTTTTGTGGTAGGGGAGTCAGTGGGAGATCCCAAACTTTAAAATTATTGGGTTTTTTTCAGTTTTAAAAAAGGCTCAAAATTTTATGACATTGTTTAGTAACTGAAATTGGGTATGAGAAAAAAACGTGTTAAAGTAGTAATTGTAGTGACTTCCGGGGAAAAATATTAAGTAGGGCTTAGTTAAAACTACAGAAGGGCTTTACATAATGTAAAATTTTGACCCTTTTGGTGTAAATGTGGCCCAATAAAATTTTTTAGGGAGTGAATTTTTTGCCTCCCTTTTTAAGGGTTTGGTAAAGAAATGTGGTGTCACCCTTTTTTAAGGGCGCGGAGGGCCCTGTAAAGTATGGTTGGATTTTTCCCCGTAATAATATGCTGACTAGAGGAAAATTTCCAATACCATAATGTGTGTCTTACTCTTTAAATCGTACCCCGTTAATTTTTTAAAAGGGTGGTGTTGAGCCAGTGATAAATTGTGGGATTAGACAGCATTGGGGAAAAAAATGTAAATGGGAAAAAACCAGACGATTCTTTTTTTTTAGGAAAAAAATACCTGAGAAATTAAAATTTGATTTGGGGCAAAAAAGGGTGCGATTCCCTGGGACTGAACCATCCCGAATTGCCCACTAATTACAGAATGGATATGGACAATTAAAGGCTCAGCTCCCCGAATGAGTAAGGACAAGAATTTTTAATGCCTATAAAGATATAATTTTGAGCAGTTTAATTTTAAATTTATAGAAAGGGTACCTCCTGGAAGCCAAAATTTATGGTCACTATTTGCCAATTTTGGAGTTTAAGAAGGTTCTAAGACCACTCCTTTGAGGGTTTTGTTTTTTTTGTAGTGCCCCGGGGAACAAAAATGTACCTAGTTTAAAAAGGGGCTGTTTGATGACAGGTCCGTCTTCACGGAAAAAAATTTGGAGATCTTATTTAAATTTAGGGGGGAAAAAATTTGCCTTTACGGCTGCATAAGTAAAGCTTTCCTAAGAGTGGGTTTACAAGAGGCCGACCGGGTTGTCCGCTTTTTTGGCCCGGAACCCATTGACCCACTTAGCCCTCTGAAAACCATCGCTTTAGGAGCGTATTATTTGGTGCTAATCCAGTCCCCTTCCTACTTCAAGCGACGATAAATGCACACCCTTTAAAATTTGGGAAAGTCACGAGGGAAAGTAATGAGAAAAAAAATTTTTTGGGACAATTTCCTGGGTTTTTGGCGTCAAATGAAGAGGAACTGTTAAGACTTTTTGGAGAGGTAATAAAATAATGCAAAACTCAAATTGCCCTTTGGGGAATGGGAATAGTAATTCGTCCAAATTTAAAAAAGAAAATTAAATAAAAAATTCCCTGGAGTGAAGTGCCAAAAAGTGTAAAGTATTGGGGGGTTTAATTGGGTACGAGAGAGATTTTTAATGTTAAAAAATTAATAATTACAGTATGCCCCAAAAAATTAACAAGAGAGCTTGCTTGTGAAGTTTCCAAATGTTTTGATCCACTAGGTTTGTGTCACCCCTTACTATAAAAAGGGAAATTATTTAATCGGAAGCTGGAAACTTAAAAGTGTTGGGTGAAAAATTTTACCTGAGGAATTCATTAACAGGTGGGTTGAATTAATTGGTGATTATGAAAAAAAATTCAAAGTTGGGTTCCCACACCGGTGGCCCCAAAAAATGGGAAAAATGTATCCCCATTTTTTTTTTGTGCTTCAAAATTGGCATTGGAGCATTTTTTATTTCAATGTTAAAATTGTGTTATTTCTCTTGTTTTTTGTCAAGGCTAAAGTGTCCAACTAAAACACTTACCTTTCCTCAGTTGGAATTAACGCCATTTAGTAGGGGTTTAAATTAGCTAAATATTTAAGAATAAGTTGCAGGAGATAAATATTGCGACACTGTAAATTTGGTCTGATAATGAGGTATCCTTACAATGGGTTCGTATGGAAAAAAGTAAATTGTGCGTTTCAAAAAAGAGTCGCTGAAATTAATCAGATGCAAGAGAAGTATATTGTTTGGGTCGCATATGTTAACATTTAATCTTTTCCCGGTGAGGAGAAACCAGCTGATTTCTTGTCTGAGGTTTTTTCCTTGTAAATTTGTAATCTGTATATGGTTTAAAGGACCCAGCTGGTTGGTAAAATAAAGTAATTGGCTGTTTTTTCAAAAGGCGTTTTTTTTGCTCCTGTTGAAATTACTGTGTCCACCCTTCCACAGTTTGTTTCCTTAGCCCTTGTATAAATAGGTATTTTTTTTTACCCAAACTAATCAATGTAACTTTGTTAGGTTTAAAAAATTTCTAACAAAATGAATTTTCTCATATAAGTTTTCACTAAGAATAAAAAAGGGAAAAGCAACAGGCCTATGACCCCTGTGGGGGTCCATGTCCCCCCCCGGGTTAGCCCCCTGACCACCCAGTCTGGTCATCCCCCCTCAAAAGGTTGGAGCACTGTACCAGACCCGCAGCACAAAATTTTTTCAGGTCCAACTCACACCCCCCCACCCCCCATGTATTTTTAACCTATTTTTTAAAATAACAATTGTTTCGCCTCAATAACTGTACTCGGAAAGCTTGTTCCACTCCAGCCCACAACTCTATTACCAAACCAGTGCTTTCTATATCCTTCCTGAATCTGAAGTTTCTCCAAATTTGAAAACATTGCTGCGAGTTAGTCCTGTCGTGGCTGGATATTTTCCAAGCTCCAACTATTTACATCCCTTTTTATTATTCCCTGTTTTTCCATTATACACCTCGATCATTTACCCCCTATTCTACGCCTTTTTCGAGACGGCAGGTGCCAAGGGTTCAGGGCCCTCGGTCTATCCTCATAGGGAAGATTTTTTGATATATGGGATCCATCTTTGTTCATCTCCTTTGTACGTTTTTCACAGAGCTTCATTTTATCCAATTCTGTAATACGGTGTCCAGGAAAACTCGAGCAGCATAGTTCTAATGAGGTGGCCCTAAACCAAGGATACTTGAGTTGAAGAAAGAACAAACTGAGGACTTCTATTATTTATACTTCTAGATATGAAGCCAAGAAATTTCTGTTAGCTTTATTGCAACACTAATGCCTGTTTGTCTGGTTTTAGGTTACTGCTAACCAGAACTCCTAAATCCTTTTCGCAATCGGTAGTATTTAGGATCTACATTATTTAGTTTATATTGTTGGCATGGTTATTTAGCTGTCCAACATTTAGAAACTTTGCTTGCCAATATTAAACTGATCTGCCACTTCTCTGACCATTGCGTCCATTCAGTATAATCAAATCATCCTGGAGTGCCTCTCCTTAATATCCTCAATTAGGAATGGAATTGGGAACGGCTTATTCCCCTACTATTTTGGTGTCTTCAGCCAAATTTTGCTTATGTCGCTAGAAATTTATTCCCTCCAAACAGGGTCGCTCAGTTCTTGTCTCAACCTATTGGATCACTACGACAAGGTCCTAGATGCACTAGAAGACAAAAGAATGCAGATGTAATATAGACAGACTTTGCAAAATGCCCTTCGACAAGTGGACCATGGCCGTAATAGCGCACAAAAATGCGTGCTAAAGGAATTAACGGGAAAAAAATGTCCGGTCGATGGATTTCTATATTTCCTCACTACTGACACAGAGAGTTTAGTAGTCAACAGAGTAAAGTCGAGGGCAGAGCAGAGAGGAGTGATAGATACAGTGAAAGCTCTGTTCCACAGGCAACAGTACTCGACTCCCATCTTGTTTCCTCATCCTTCCATTCTGGACATAGACAAGCCGGTTATGTCAGCCACAGCACCGTGTCTTCCTTGCAGATGACACCCGAAATCTGCATTTGAGTGTCTTCATTGCAGACACTGCACGGCTCAAAGGCGGGGCATCAACAAATCTTTCAGTGGGCTGCAGACAAAAACAATATGATGTTCAAACGGATGAGGAATTCAAATTACTCAGATTTGGTTAAAACACTAGGAAAATTAAATCTTCATCAGAGTACAACAAATTCTGGCCACAAAAAATAGAAGCGAAACACCAAACGGTCAAGACCTGGGAGTGATCATGTCGGAGGATCTCACCTTCAAGGACCATATTATTTTTAATCAATCCGCATCTGCTAGAAAGAAAAAAAATGACAGGATGGATAAATGGAGAAGAACCTTCAAAACTAGGGGAGGCCAAGGCCCTGTTCCATGATGACACTTCTTCAGGTCACTTGTTCTATCTAGTCATGGATAATTGCTGCACAACTAACAGCACCCTTTCAAAGGGCAGGTGAAATTGCTGACATAGAGAAATGTTACAACCAGAGGAAAAACCCTTCAGGCGCGCATAACGGAGATTAAAAAAAACACCTCAATTTACTGGGAGCGCTCTTCCCTTTTGAGGTTCTAACCTGTAATTCCATGGATTGCGCAGGCGGGGGACGAGATACATGGTTTATTACACTGGGAAAAAGCTTGGAGGGGAAGTAGTACGAACTTGCACAACGAAAATCACTCACTACGAAAGCAAAAGACTTGGGCACAAGGGACGATTTTGGTGTTGAAACATCCCCCCCTATGAAAAGCAGGGGGTTTGTCACTAGCACGGTTAAAGAGACCATTACAATAAGTGTCAGGGGCCCGAGACTGTTCAACTAAACTCCCAGCATACGTAAGGGGATTACCAAAACAGACCCCGGCAGTCTTTCAAGCTGGCACTGGACCAAGCACCCTAACCTGTCGGTTTCCTGACCAGCCGGGCCTGTGGCCTCGTTACGTTGGTTTTGCGTGCAGCCTGCAGTTTTAAGTAACAGCCTGGTTGATCAGGCTTCTTGATCCACAGGAGGATGGTTACACCACGACCGGGGCCACCGCGGGGGGCGTGTTCACGTTGACCCCCGGAACTCTCTCCAGGGTAAACTCCAGGTATGTCGTTTTACGTAAATTGTGAACACACGGGGCCAACACTGACCCTGAGGAGGAATCACCCACCTTGTGGACTTGCCCCCCCATTTCTGATTTCTTCCCCCATTCTAATGGCAAACTCTCTGCTGTCATATTTTGTCAGCCATGCCTTACCCAGAGAAAAAAATTTCTCCTATTTCCGTGTGCCCTTAAGTTTCTCAATTGCCTCTGGTGTGGGAACTCTAATCGAAGCTTACTGTTGTCCATTATAAAACGATATCATATTCATTAACCATGATTTCTACCTCCCTCAAACACTTAGTGGAAAAAAGTAAGTAAAATTCGTAATTTTAAGACCAGGGAACGCCCCCTTTAGTAAACCTTTGTTGAGAATCATTAATCAATCTGTGACTGTCAGATTTGGCTACGAATTGCTTCGGCAATTATTGATTTCATAATTTTCCCACTATGGGAGGTATGGCTTATGGTCTATTAGGTTCGAAGCAAGAACCTAGTCACCTGCTTGTGGGTAAACAGGTATTCATTGCATTTTCCTCTTAATCAGGCACTTATGCCAGTTTGTAGTGATTATGTTTAAAAAGATTTGCCAAGGTATGCTAAGTTCCTCTTTACATTCCTTTAACACCCCTTGCAAACAGTTTTTTTCAACAGGATTTCTTGGGGATTGTTAGGGTTTTAGTTTCTCTATTTGGTCTGAGGACCATGTCACTAGGTTACGCAATCGTACATAGTTTATTATCATCCTGTTTCTAATGTATTCTATTATTTCAGGATTATCGCTAGTATTTTCCTGGGTGTGGGGTTGAAAACTGATGAGGAAGAGTAGGTATTTAGAAATTTCACACATATCCTTATCATGTCAGTGATCTGACCAGACGTTACTCTTAAGTGGGCCAATCTTGTTCCCTAAAATCTTACTCTGTATACTGAAAAAGAAAGAACCCTTTTGGGTTAGTCTTGAATCCCTTGTGACTTTTTTAGCCTCATTATCTTTTTTTGCACCTTTTTCTTATTCCTTTTTTATTTCTCTCATTTTAAATTGAATATATTGATTTCTTAACTGCCCTTCCCCTCTTTTGATACGCTATATTAGTGCCTCTCTTTTGACCCATGAGATGTTTTAATCTATTGTTCATCCATTTGGGTTCATTTTTGTTTGATCTAATTTCCTTACTCGGAACAAAAGTTGTTTCTGGGCGCAGTTTTAGAACTATGTCTGAAAAATTCGTTCATATTGGCAAATCCAAGATCACCGACCTCCAGACCATAGTCAGGACATCCCAATATTTAGCCCACCCAAGTAATTTTTCAGTCCGACGTTCGGCCAAGCCGAGAAAATCCTGGGACTGAGATTTTTTAATTGCAGTTATCTGGGTAATTCCATGATATAATGAAACTAAAGTGGATTTGTATCAACTTTCCCAAAGCTCATCATTAACCTCTAAGGTTATTTTAATTAGTGAATCTTTGTGCAAGAACAAAGTCAAGCAGATTTGTTTCCTCTTGTGGGTTTCTGTCACAACCTGTTCTAATAATGCAATCCTGAACGTATCAAGAATAGAACGTCAATAGACTCAAGGATTTCCTGTCATATTGTTCCAATCAATTTTGTAATTAATAAAGTTTAAATCTCCCATTATCACAAACCTTTTTTCTATCTAGAATGCCTTTATGAATTCGTTCCCTTAACAGCTTTATGACACTTCCTACCAAAGGTTTGGGGGGCCTAATTAATCACACCCAAAAATTAATTTGTCACGACCCCTCGGAGGAAGGGGAAGAGAAACTGAAGCCAAAACCGATTCTGTGTTCGATGTTTCTAATCTTATATCATGTCCCTAAGACAACAATTTAAAATTTTTTTCTCTGAAATACATCGCCACCACCTCCGCCCTTACTGTTGACCTTATCAGTGCCGGAATAGATTATAACCCTGTCTATGTTGCATTTTCTGAAGGCATTTCTCTATCTTTTCAGTGTTGAACCAGGTCTATGTTATATACCAATTATATCTATTATTACCTACACTTGCAAAGTAAATTTTAGGGGCTAATCTATCTTATATCTTAGACTCCTTACTTTTTTGTTATAGGTAAACTTAAGGGAACTAGTTCACTCGTTTGCCCTCTACTCTTCTCTCTTTGTTTGTGATTCAATTTGAATTTGCCAATTACTAGCAACTTTTATTTGAATTATGTACCTTTTAAAACCATTTCCCTGAGGTATCCCTGTAATAACTGCTGTTTTTAACCCTATGCTGCAGCCTGATTGTTTCCCACAAACACCCATACCTTTATAACTATACAGTTTAAATTCCTAGGACAGTGTCATCAATTTACCCTCTCAATTGGAATTGGCTCTTTTAATGCATCCACTCAAATCCCCGAGAAGAGGAGGAACCCATCCCTTGCTACATATCACGTTTTGCAAATAGTAAAAGATCCCAGTTATTCAATGAATGGGGAATTTTGCAAGTTCCCTGCAGTACCTGTCTAGCCAAGCCAGTTTATACCAGTTGCCCTAGACATCCATTTCTGTGGAAAATACTGTATAACATTTTCGGAAAAAAAGGAAAAAAAACAAAAAATTCGGTTAATTTATAAGGTAAATAGTTGGCCTACTCTATTACTGTTATTTAATAATATTTATGTCATTAGAGAGTGAACGGAAAAAAAAAAAAGAAGAAGCCTGCATCTGCGCAGACGGGAACTCACATCCTTGGTTTTGAATTGGGATACAACGTTAAGTGTAATGGAAGGAAAATATTTTTCGTGCTCTACGAGTGGTATAAAAATTGGGCTGACACCTCTCAAATAGGAGGCGACGATATTGTTTTGGACATGTATTCCTGCATAACTGAGATATCAGACGGACTGGACCCAAGACAGCTCAGGAAACCTAGATAAGCTCTCTAGATTTGTGTTTTATAATTCTGTGCCAGTTTGTTTTCATAAAATTTAAGTTTGAGGTTTTTCTGAGTATGATACATCTTAATATCCAGTCAAAAATTGGGAGTGAATATTAAGTAAATTATTTTCCTTCTGTTATGTAATTGGTGTATATATATACATTTATTATTTTTTAATATACAGTCACAAATTTTATATTTACCAGTTTATTCCTGGTGTATGTATATTCATTTAATTAATAGGTCCAGAGCAACTAGTGGTTTATGGAAGTGGGTAGGTAGATGGTAGGTATCGAAAAGGGGGACATTTTTTTGAGGACCTAGGTTTGTCCAAAAAAATTCCTTTTAACTTGTCTATGTAACTTTGATAAATAATAATTTCTTTATCATTTACTGTTATGTACATAATTAGTTACATTCAGATAAATGCAATTTTTCACATATTCATTGCCCACTCCCTTTCTAGGCAAGATGTTACATATGACTGGGATCCCTCCCTTAGACCTAACTACTTCTGTGGCTGACCTGTACTTATCCAGCAGCTCCTCTCTCCTGCCCTTCCCCCAATGTCATTACCCCCTAGCACTAAGATAATGGGGTTTCCCATTTCCGCCATTAAAATTATCCACCTGCTGCTATGTCGCCAACACCAGCTCCAGGAAGACACACTCTCTGTCTGACCTTTCTGTCTCTGTTACAAAATGCACGGTCCATATATCTTACCTGAGAATTGCCTACTATAGCATTTATTGTGGTTGAGACGGAAAAAAAAAAAAAAAAAAAAAAAAAAAAAAAAAAAAAAAAAAAAAAAAAAAAAAAATAAGACTAGTAACATTAAACAAAGGGAAAAAATTGTCCATTTTAAAATCACCCTCTACAAATTATTATTTAAAAAAATAAAAATATTTCGGTTGATTAAACCAGGTCCTCAGTTCCATTTACGACAGTTGGGTTCTTAAATAAGTGACCCATGATAGTAGAAATGGTTTCCGAAATTGCTGTGAACTAATTGAATGGTCGAACCCTTGACTGGTACCGATTAAACCCCCGGGCTGGTTTCAAAACGGTTTCGTTGTGCACCTAGAGGTTATTAATAGGAATATTCAAGAGGTTGCTGTAGAATTGCAGGTAAATCACCATTCAAATCTTATGAGCTGGTGTTAGTCTGTGGTCAGTCAAACAACGGGCTTCCACAGCTTAAATTGTCATTTCTGTGGAAAATTGGTGTCACGCCCTTGTTGAGATATAACAAAAAACAGACATAAAAGCAGTTTTAAACAGGGAAGTGTTTTTGGGTAATCAAATGAGAATAAATCTGGTGGACCCAAAATCACAAGGGTATTAAAAGAGGTCAACATCCCAAAACTTGCTTTCATAGAAAACCTGGAAGCTTTTACAACGAGGGAAACATAAAAAGTCCGGGCGAATGGTACTGCCCTTGATACTGGCATGTAGTCAGAAACTGTAAAAGGGTGGAGATGTGTCCTGGTAGTCAGTAAAGGGGGGCTGAAAAGTGCTGGGCCCGGGAAACAGTAAAAAGGGGAAGCTGGAGGTGCTGTCCTGGGAGGGCAGTAATGGTGAACTGGAGGTGCTGTCTGGGAGACAGTAAATTTGTGAAGCTGGAGATGGGTGTCCTGGGAGACAGTAATGGGGAAGACTGGGAGATGCTGTCCAGGGAGGCAGTAATGGTGGAAGCTGGAGATTTTTTTCCAGGTAGTCGGGAAAAAATTTTACGGGAGGAAGGAATACATATGAATGACCTCATAGGGGACAGGACCTGTAGGGAAAACAAGTGTAGTCAAGTAATTAAAACCAAAAATTGCAAACTAGAAATACCGCAGGAAATAGCAAACAAGAGGACTCCATAGCAAAGTGAGGATATATTTCCAAAAAAAAAAATGGGGGGGCTCCATTTTTGGTGCTGGGGAGGATAAAAGAAACAGGGAAAAAACATGCACCAACAGGGAATTTTACAGTCACAAAAACCCCAGGAAGGGAAACCAAGCCTGTGCACATACTATGCACTCGGTATCTGCTGCATGGGGGGAAATTGGAAAAAAAAACAGATGGGACGTGCAACTATGACCACCCTAGGAAATGCCATGCCATATGACAACAGGAAAATGCAAACTCCCTTCCTGTAAAGCTTTTTCACCCTGAACTGTGTACCTCTTCAGTACAGGGAAAGACTGTGCTATAACTTAAATTGCAGGCATACCATCTAAAGGGACAAAAAAGATCCCAAAACATCCAGGCAGGGGAAAAAAACTGGGTAGCCACAGCCATCAAGAGGGAGAGGGTTTTTAGTGCCAGGAAGGAAAAAAAACTGGCAGGAAATTGGGAGAAATCGTACACCAAAATCCAGTCATTCCTGGAGTGGAACCACAGTCGATGGCCTCCACTCCAAACCAACAGATACAGATACTAATGCCGGAAAAAAAATCCCCCCCAGTACCAACAATACCACCAGTCCGATAACATTCTTCTTTGCAAATATACAGGGTCTAAGCCAGCAACAAACCCAAAATACCTTTCATCCGTGGACTGCTTGCAGAGGCAAAGGCAATGTTCGCGGCTTTCACTGAAAACCCCACATAAAGGATCACTTGGACACGAAATATGGACCCCAGGTTACAACCTATACAGATGTGACAGAGTGAACAGGCAAAAGGGGGGGGGGGTTGGGCCTTTGTACATTGCAGGGGTCACTTGTTTGCACAGAACTGCTAAATGCCTCAAATGATGTAGTGGAAGTTTTAGCATTTAAAGGTCGAGAACCAAAACCAGTCATTGTGATAGTCTACAAGCCTCCGGATGCAACATCCCAGCAATTCCAGGAACAGCTGTTAAAAAATTGACCACTGTCTGGAAACCTTCCCGCTCCTGCACCCAAATCTTGCTCCTGGGGATTTTCAACTTAAGGCACCTAAAATGGAGGAATTTTAGCAAATAATATTGTTGCAGTAATAACACCAGGAGGCAGCTCTGTGAAAAACTCACACTCACGCGAGCTTTTAAATCTCTGCACAAAATTCAATTTAAACCAGCAAATAATAGAGCCTACTAGACTGGAGAATACACTAGACCTCATCTTCACTAACAATGATGATCTGATAAGAAATATCACCATATCAAAAACAATATCTCAGATCACAACATAATTGAGGTTCAGTCATGTATGCGCGGAGCCCAGACCGACATAAGGAGATTAGTCACGAGGGAGCATTCACCAAATTCAACTTCAATAACAAAAACATAAAGTGGGACCAAAGTAAACCAAGTCCTAACCGATATAAGCTGGGAAGATATACTAAGCAACACAGACCCAACTTATGCCCAGAACAGATTAACTCGGTAGCACTCGATGTATGCACAAGGCTTATTCCTCTAAGAAAAAGGAGGAGTAATTGTAAAACAGAAAGAGACAGGCGCTCCCTTTACGGCGACGGGGAAAAAGAATAACAAGCGGCTAAAAGAGGTCAATATATCTGAAATGCGTAGGGAGACACTGGTCAGAGAAATAGCAAACATCGAACTTAAAGGGTAAAAGAATCCTTTAGGAGTCAGGAATCGCGGGAAGAAAATAAAAGCCATAAATGAAATCGAAAGAAACCCAAAAATATTTCTTCTCTATGCCAAATCAATCGAGAACAACGTCCAGTATTGGGCCCCTACTTAAACAAGATGGGTCCTACACAGATGACAACAAGGAAATGAGTGAGCTACTCAAGTCCCAATATGACTCAGTTTTTAGCAAGCCGCTAACCAGACTGAGAGTCGAAGATCAAAATGATTTTTTATGAGAGAGCCACAAAATTTGATTAACACAAGCCTATCCGATGTTTATCCTGACGCCAAATGACTTCGAACAGGCGATAAATGACATGCCCATGCACTCTGCCCCAGGGCCAGACTCATGGAACTCTGTGTTCATCGAGAACTGCAAGAAGCCCCTATCACGAGCCTTTTCCATCCTATGGAGAGGGAGCATGGACACGGGGGTCGTCCACAGTTACTAAAAAACAACAGACATAGCCCCACTCCACAAAGGGGGCAGTAAAGCAACAGCAAAGAACTACAGACAATAGCACTAACATCCCATATCATAAAAATCTTTGAAAGGGTCCTAAGAAGCAAGATCACCACCATCTAGAAACCCATCAGTTACACAACCCAGGGCAACATGGGTTTAGAACAGGTCGCTCCTGTCTGTCTCAACTATTGGACCACTACGACAAGGTCCTAAATGCACTAGAAGACAAAAAGAATGCAGATGTAATATATACAGACTTTGCAAAAGCCTTCGACAAGTGTGACCATGGCGTAATAGCGCACAAAATGCGTGCTAAAGGAATAACAGGAAAAGTCGTCGATGGATCTATAATTTCCTCACTAACAGAACACAGAGAGTAGTCGTCAACAGAGTAAAGTCCGAGGCAGCTACGGTGAAAAGCTCTGTTCCACAAGGCACAGTACTCGCTCCCATCTTGTTCCTCATCCTTATATCCGACATAGACAAGGATGTCAGCCACAGCACCGTGTCTTCCTTTGCAGATGACACCCCAATCTGCATGACAGTGTCCCTTTCCCTTGCAGACACTGCAAAGCTCCAGGCAGACATCAACCAAATCTTTCAGTGGGCTGGGAGAAAACAATATGAAGTTCAACGATTGAGAAATTTCAATTACCAGATATGGTAAACATGAGGAAATTAAATCTTCATCAGAGTACAAACAATCTGGCCCGGGGGGGCCCAAACCAAAGGGGGGGGGGGGGGGGACCCCCAAACAAACAACAACCACCAAAAAATCAATATTGGCCCAAAAAAAGGGGGAAAAATTTATAAACCCCCCAAAAAAAAAGGGGAAAGGGGTTAAAACAAAATGGGAAAAAAAAAAAGGGGTTTTTGGTTCTTTTTTTAAAATAAAAAAAAAAAATTTTTAAAAAGGGAAATTCCCCAAAAGGTAAAAGTTTTTCCCCCGGGAAAAAAACCACCTTTTTTTTTTTTTTTTAAAAAATTTCCCCCCAAAGGGGGGTTTTTGGGTTTTTCCCCAAAAAACCTGGGGCCCCGGAAAAAAAAAAAACCCCCCTAAAAAAAAAGGGGGGGAAAAAAATTAAAAAAGGGGAAATTTTTTTTTTAAAAAAAAAAAAAAAAATTTTTCCCCCCCCCCGGGGGGGGGGAACCCCGGGGGGGGGGGGGGGGGCCCCCCCCCCCCCCCCCCCCCCCCCCCCCCAAAAAAAAAGGGGGAAACCAAAAAAAAAAAAAAACCCCAAAAACCCCAAAAGGGGGGGGGCCCCGGGCCGGGGAAACCCCCCGGCCCCCAAAAAAAGGTTAAAAAAAAAAAATTTTTTTTTAAAAAAAAAAAAAAAACCCCCAAAAAAAACCCATTTTTCCCCCGGGGAAAAGGAAAAAAAACCCCCCCCCCTTTTTAAATTCCCCTTTTTTTTTTGGGGGGAAAAAAAAAACCCCCCCGGGGTTTTCCCAAAAATTTTTCCCCCCCAAAAGGGGCCCGAAAAAGGGGAAAACCTTTTTTTTTTTCCCCAAAAAAAAATTTTTAAAAAAAAAAGGGGTTTAAACCCAAAAAAAAAAAAAACCCCCCCAAAGGAAAAAGGAATCCTTTTTCCCGGGCCCCTTTTTTTAAAAAAAAAAAAAAAAGGGAAAATTAAGGGGGAAAAAAAAAAAGGGGGTTTTGGGGGGGGGGTTTTTGGGGGGTTTTTTTGGGGGGGAAAAAATTTTTAAAATTGGGTAAAAAACCCCCAACCCCCCTTTCCCCCCTTTTTTTTTAAAAAACCCCAAAAAAAAAAAAGGGGGGGAAAAACCTTAAATTTTTGGTTTTTTGGATTCCACCAAAGGGCTGCAAATGTAAAAAGGGGTTGTTTTAAAACTTTTGTAATATGTCGCCCTGTGGATGCCCGATCCTATATGTCCCAGGGGGGTCCACCATTGCCAAATGAGCAATTTGAGTCGTTTAGCAACGACCTCCGCCTGGCCGCAGTGTGGAAAAAAATTTCCCAATATTATGCTGTGTAATTAACCTGATTAAAAGTGTATTTTTAAAAGAAGAGAATGGAGCCGACAGGGAGGCTCTGCGCCTGCGCAGAGGAGACTCGCCATGTTTGAACTAGTTAACACAAACGTTAGTGAATAATCGGAAGAATTTTCGTGCTCTAGAGGTTAAATTGGGCTGACACCTCTCAAATAGGAGGCAAAATTGTTGGATGTGCATTCCTGCATAACTTGAGATATCAGGCGACTGGACAAGACAGCTCCAGGAACCTCAGATAAGTCTGTTTATGTTGTACTCTGGCCAGTGTTATTTTCATGTATAGACGTGACGTTTTCTGAGTTTTGATACACCTTGATCTCCATTCAAATTGGTGAGTTGTATTAAGATATATTCTCTTCTGTTATTAAATGTGTATCATTAATTTTAATATACAGTCCACCAATTTTTATATTTCCCAGAATTCCCTGGTGATGCATATTTCTTTTGGGAATTATAGGTCTAGAGCAACTTGTGGATTATGACAGTTGTAGGTATCGAAGGGGGACATTTTTGTGACCTAGGTGTCCCAAATTCCTACTTGTATATGTAACTTTGATAAATAATAATTATCTTTGTTACCATTTACTGGTATGTACCTTAGGAGTTACATCCAGATAAATGCAATTTTCCCAGAACCAAAAGATAAACTGCAAATCACCCAGAAAAAAATGGTAAGATTCATCCTGGACCTGGGTCCAAGAGAACATGTAGGCCAGGATGAATTACAACAAATTGGATATGCTGAAGTTGGAGACAGAGTAAAATAACTGAAGTTAAATCAAAATTTATAAAATTGCTCACAAGCAGTATTCAAATATCATGTTGCCAATTTTGTCAAGGCTGGGACCAAAGCATCATAGTACTAGGGGAAGAAGAGCACAACTTTGTGGTTTACCCCACTGTCAGTATCCAGGCTAATAAACACTTTTTGTTGTGTAAGCTGTAAATGAATGGAACAGATTGCCTGCACATGTCCAAAGCCAAAAGGTACCTAATGAATGTAGCGACAGAAAGGGAAGGAGAATGATTTTTATTTTTTTTCAGGCTAACACACGTGTAAATGTAAATAAAACTCTTTTTACCTTATCTAGTATTATCTTCCTCTTTATAGGTAATATAGAGGTATTAAAAGGACCAATCGGAAGTATATGTCACTTTGTCTGACTTTTTGGGTTGTGTGTGTGTGTGTTCTCTACACATATGCTCCTCTTGTATAATAATCTATGGTAAACTGTATTTGTGTTATTCCTGAATAAATTTGTGTTACTTACCCAAACCTCAGGTGAAGTTAGTTTAGTTTATATGTTGCTTATGCCCCCTACCATCATGTGGGGGTAGTCAAAAAGATTACAGAGGTACATAATGGGTCCAGGGACTGGGCACTCAAAGTTTTGATAGACTGAGCAAGATTCCAGAGGTAATGGAATTCACAATTTACAAAGGTAATGAAACTCACAATTTACCAAAGGAAATGAACTCCAGGTAGGGTTAGTCACATCATGACCAAGTTACAAAGGTATTTACAGATTACAGGGGTACACACTGGGTACGGACCGGGCTCCAAGTTTTGATGGCTGAAATAAGTACCAGGTATGATGAACTCACAAAGTTACAACGGTAATGAATACTGTAGATGGTTACTTACGTTTACATGGCTGCAATTCATGAACAAATTTTATAGTAATGAGCAAATTCACACTTCCACACCGGTCCACAACTGTAGTGAGTTATGGTGAAATTTTGCTTGCTGAGTCTCTCTGTCTCACACACACCACACCACCACACACACACCACACAATACAAATCATACACACCCACATAAAACACACACACAACACACACACACCACACACCACACAACACACACAACACACACACACTCAACCACAAAACTCATACACACACACGCACACACCACTCATAACACACTCATACAACACAACACACTATACTCACACACACACACACACCACACACACACACACACACACACACACACACACACACACACACACCACACACACACACACCTCACACACTCATTACACATACCACACACAAACACACACAACACAACACACACATCACGACACCCCACACCACACACACACACACACACACACACCACACACACACACACACACACACACACAACACACACACACACTGCACATATGTGGTAATGCTTATTTACAGTAGCAAAGTCAGGGTATTTGTCTCTCCAGATGGTCTGTATATACCACTGTGGATAAAATAAAAATACGTTTAGCCATTTCTTGAACACTTTGAGGGAGTTTGTTTCTAAATTCATTAATTTATTGCACTCCAGTACATAATGACGCAGGGATGTGTGACAAATAATCCATCTGGCAAGTTTACATTTTAGTTGTGTCTACATATGGTGGTGGTTTTTAACCTGCCAAAGATACTTGTAACCAAGCCGGAGACCAGGTGCGAGGGTAGTGACATCAAGGTCTGCTTATTTTGTTGGATGGCACCATAGACATGTGGCTCCTCCTGCATGATAGGAATGATGATAGATGGATCATGGTGTCAATTCCCTGAGCCTTTATGTTCCATACAATTCAGCTGAAGTCATATCAGTATTAGTGTTTCTCAAACTACTACCTGTCATAGCACGTTGTATCTATGTCTTTGGCAAGCATACCGCTTAGCCAATTTATCAGTTTATCATGCATCTGACAGACCAATTTGAGATGGACTCCACAGCATGTGCACTTGACTCATGCGTTCCACAATTACCAATTACCTGTGTCTGGCTTACTGACCAAGGCATGCCACACTTTATGCTTAATGAGTTGAGAGATTTATGGAGTGACAGAGAATCAGTTACAATTAACTGTCAATCTTTGCTATCAAGATGCATTTCAGTGCAGAAGTATGCAAACAATTCTGTCTGTAGGGTAGAGGCCAATTATTGATGGCGTGCTCAATTTCTTTAAGAGAGCATCCTCTGGTTACGAACATGTCGCAGCACTACCAGCTGCAACGTGATTGCTGTGAACAGATCCCTCAACGTAAATAATTTGCGGAGAGGTGCTGTGTGACTAAGGTGTTCAATACTGCTTAAGGCCTCGTGTTTGGCTTCAAGGCAAAGTTTTGTTGTGCTTTAAGAAAGTGTTTGGGGGGAAATGGAGGAATGTCAGTTTGGAATGGGTTAATATTCCATGGGGAGCGGAGAAGTGCCGGCCTGTTGCCTTACTTGACATAGATCATGTATCTGATCATGCGGAGGTCGGTTCGTTTTTCGTGTTCATTGAGGAGTGTCACCAGTGCTGAGGAAAAGTTTGGAGGGACTGGGTGCAGGGGTTTGAATGGGCTTGCGAGATATTAACTCCAATAGGATATTTCTTTCAGTAACCGATCTCTGCTGCTGGAATATTCATAGTTCATTTTGCATAGTTAAAATTTTGGCAGTACGAGGCACTCTAGGATGATCCTCATTGCTTCGTTCTGTGTTTCAGACCGTCCACGCTTCAGTCAGGACACAAAGAGCAAGTAGTCGGCGCAGCATAATCAACCAATGATTCTTATCTCAGCAAGATACATCATTTTCCACAATTTTAACATTAGCACCATACCGTGGGGTTGGAAAGCCCTGCCACAACTCTAAGTGCGCTTAGTCGTTCTTTGTTTGGCGACAAAGTCTGTTACAAACAGGTCCAAGTAGTGAACTATTCAAAGCCTGATTACCTGATCTGCTTACATTATTCTAGAGAGACCCATCATGCAATTGATTGAAGAAAACTGGCCTCTCGTGTCGAGGAGTGACGGCTATTGAGTATCTTTGTTTTATCAGTAGAGATTATCAACCCAGGTCCTGCACGAGGCTAGTACATGATTAAGATGTTTTGGGTGTGGTGGAGAATCCGGTGGGGTGTGAAATATTATATTCATCAGCAAAACTAATCACATAATGTATGGAGGCTGACTAGCATAGCATTAAGTAATGCATTTACTTAGAATATTGAACAGTGTGGGATACTGAGCACACCTCCTGTGGGGTTCCTAATTCATAAGTCTGTAGGTTACACTTCTATGTCCCTGGGAACAACACAGACGATTTTCTGTTTGGACAGGAGCCTTTAATCCAAGCGGAGAGAAGCCATCCTCCAACATCCATTCTGGCATGTTCACTAATTATTACATGTCGGTTGGCCTACATCGAAGCGGATTTAAGGTCACGGAAGGTAGTGTAGGAGCTGTCAGTGTGCAGGGTGCGAAAGGTGGTTATGCAATGATGCCCGCTCCTTCCATGCATTGAAGCATGAGAACCGGGGGAGACAAAAAAAAATGTTTGATATCTGTACATTGAGGACGATTAAGAATCATTCTTCAATGTTTTACACAAGCAGCTAGCTAAGAGATAGTGGGCAAAGATGCATTTGTTGATGGGCTTAGGAATTGGAATGGAGGCTATGTGGGTTCCATGATTGAGGGAGTCCCAGTTACATAGCTCATGTTTCTAATTATGTACTGGATTACTGGTACTCGGACCCAGCAATCTGAGTTGTTGTAAAGTAATACCTCCTCCCAGGCGACGTGGGAGTTGCCTTAGCGCTTGTGCATCAAGTTCAAATTAGTGAAAGGAAATGTTGCAATCATCTGCCTTACGCTGAGCATAAAGGGTCACACCAAGTTCTCCCTTGCATCATAGTGTTTAATGTGCCTGTGTGGTACTGGGAATGAATTGTCATAGCTTAGATGTAGCAAGCCCCAAGCACTGACTACCTCATTCGCCCGATGCTGGTGAGGGTGCGCGATCTGCCCAAGTTCGTTTACCCTTAATTTATTTATGTCTCCTCCTGCCCGGTAAGGGGGCATTCAGTGAAGCATTTAAGACCGTTGTTGAAAAATTTTTCCCAGTCGGTTTGCCGCAGCTCTGGTCTACGCTCTTGGCAGCAGCAACGGCAGTTTGGAAGAGCCTCAGCCATTCAGGGGTACGATGTTTTCTATAGGCTAGGCCTAGTCTGGAGCTGTAGTTTCAGTTACGAGTTAGAATCATTGGATAATAAGTATGCTTTTGAAGGAGATAGTTTAATTATGTTTATTATGCACCCCATACCCCATCCTGTGGGCGGTAGTCAAAGATACAAGAGGTTACATAATTGGTCCAGGGACTGGACTCTCAAAGTTTTGATAGCTGAGCAAGTTACAGAGGTAATGAAAACCCTCACATTTTACAAGGTAAATGAAATTACATTTTACAAAGTAATGAAACTCACAATTACAAAGGTATGAACTCACAATTTCCAAAGTAATGTACTCACTATTTACAAAAGGTTTAATGAACTCCAGGTTAAATCTGGTCACAAATCATGACAATTTACAAAGTATTTACAGATTACAGAGGTTACGGACTGGGTCCAGGACTGGGCCCCCCAAAGTTTTGATAGCGAACTAAGGTTACAAAGGCAATGAGCTCACAAGTTACAAGGTAATGAATTTCTGTAGACTGGTTACTTACGTTTATCCTTTGGCTACAATCATGAAAATTATCGAGTAATGCGCAATTTGAAGGAGGCATTGAGTGTATTACGGGAAGTTGTTGGGTTATAGGTTACCAGAGGTTGCAGTGGCGGCTCTCTAAGTAGTTCTGAATACTGCTCACAAGTTGAATTTGTTTAAATGTCTCTACAGAGGGCACACTCATAGGAATTATACTGTCAGTCACATGTGCAACCAAGTCATCATGCTGATCTTTTGGGAACATTAAAACGTTTCCGTTTGAATATCCCACCAGGACGGATGAAGTATTCCCAATAATCTGAAGAGGTTAGCCTAGGGGAAATGTCAGCACGCTTAGTTGTTACATTGGAAGACTCACAGCTGGCAGAGAAGTAATGTTGAGCCCAGGCACAGATCAAGGACGCTCCATAGGATATGTGTGGGTTCGCAAGGTCACCTACAATTTGGTGACTTATCTATGACTGTTTAAGAGTGACCAAACAGTTAGATTGCTATTACGATTACCATAACCTGAGTTTCAATGCTTTTGTGTCTCGCTCCATTGTAATCGCCAATAATAAGATTATGCTCAGATGAGCACAAGTTGGGAGCTCCAAGTAATTAAATTTATCAGCAGGAGCATACAAGTTAAATATGTTGAGAGCAGAGTTCCCTATATAAATCCTAACACCGTGATATGTAGCCCCTCTGTTTTCTTGTGTGCAAGAAGTTGATGGGGAAGTGATTTTTTTAATATATAGAACACAAGAGTTAGTAGATTTGAGGTTATATGCAACAAATGATGGTAATTTAGGGGGTTGGGATTTTTCAGGACTCTGCACTCTTGTAGACACACAACATCAATGGGTTCGGTGGTTACTTTATGATGAAGTTCAAACATCAGGAAGTCAGGCTCAATTACATTATTATTATTATTATAATCAAGGGGGAAGCGCTAAACCCGGAGGATTATACAGCGCCTGGGGGGGGATGTGGAAGGCATTCAGGCTTAATTCGGGGAACTGGAGCACAGATCCAATTCCCTAAATCAAGAGCCCCTCACCAACATCAAGGAACCTTCCTTGAGGGGAGGCTCAATTACAGCGCCCAGTGGCCTGGTGGCTAAAGCTCTCGCTTCACAAGGCGAGGGTCCGGGTTCCATTCCCAGTGAGGGTAGAAACATTGGACGTGTTTCCTTACACCGGTTGTCTTTGCTCACTCATCAGTAAACTGGGTACCTGGGTGGGTCGCATCCTGGGACAAAACTGACTTAATTTGCCCGAAATCCTCCGCATAACAAGGGATTTTCATATATAGTATGTCATTGATGTCAGCTATACTTGTATATACCTTGTACATGTACTTGTAGAGATAAAGAATTATTATTATTATTATTATTATTATTATAATTATTATTATTATTATTATTATTATTATTATTATTATTAATACAGAGTAAGCTGTCAGTGGCCCTGATAAACCCAACAAACCACGGCCTAAACTGTCAGTGGCCCTAAAACACCAACAAGAAGGAGAAACCACACAACGTGACTCTGATAAACCCAGGAACAACAAAGAAGTAACTTATCACACGCCATGTTTACTCAGTTTCGAGTTGTTTCAAATGTTTGCCACCACTTGAGAAATGCACTTAATCCCCACTCGGGAGAGGCACAACAACAGTTACAAGATTGTTAGGTAAGTTCTCCAAGGATACAGCTGTCTGATGATTATTTGTTGAAGTCAAGAGTCAGAGTTTATTTCCACATAATACAATGTTTGTACAGAAATGGGTAACACTGATTGCATGCACCGCTCTAACGCCCTTACTTTATCTTCCCTCTTTACTGACGGATCCATCTTTGACTCAGACACTCGTTGGACTTTTTGGCCTGGTGGCTAAAGCCCCCGCTTCACACACGGAGGGCTCGGGTTCGATTCCGGCGGGTGGAAACATTTCGACACGTTTCCTTACCCCTGTTGTCCTGTTCACCTAGCAGAAAATAGGTCCCGGGGTGTTAGTTGACTGGTTTTGGGTCGCATCCGGGGGGACAAGATTAAGGACCCCATGGAAATAAGTTAGACAGTCCTCGATGATGCACTGACTTTCTTGGGTTATCCTGGGTGGCTAACCCTCCGGGGTTAAAATCCGAATGAAATCTTAAACTTGACTGATTTACTGCACAACTTTAATGAATTTCCTCTAAACACTCCTCACAGCCCTTTTCTAACTCTCCCTCTGCTACTATCTAGCCCTGCCTATCCCAGCTGTGCTGTATGGCCCTTGTAGGTTTAGCACTTCTTTTTGATTATTTGATTTTTTTTTAATGCATGCAGAAAGTTCAGGGTTAGGGAGAGCATTTCGTGCAAGCAAGGTTCAAAGAAATAAAACATTATCATTAAGTTACTCTCTCCTGGGCAAGTAAGTTTATTTAGGTACATGTACACATTCCTGCACACTAACAGCACCTTTTAGGGCAGGCAAAATTGCTGACCTAGAAAATTACAGAGAACCTTCATGCACACATGACTGCGAAAACCTCCTCAGTTACTGGGAATGCTTTAAGTTTCCTAAACCTGTACTCCTAGAATGCAGGAGGGTGAGATTACCTGGAAAATCCTAGAGGGACTTAGTACTAAACTTGCCCACAAAATCACTCCCTACGAAAGCAAAAAAAGACTGGCAGACGGTGCAGCATTCCCCCAATGAAAAGCAGGGGTGCCCCTAGCACAATAAGAGACAACACAGTAAGTGTCAGTTGCCAGACTGTTCAACTGCCTCCGTATACATCAGGGGGATTACAATAGACTTGGCTGTCTTCAAGCTGGCACTGGACAGGCACCAAAAGTCAGTACCCGACCAGCTGGGCTGTGGTTCATAAGTTGGATTACGTGTGGTCAGCAGTAAAGCTGGTTGAAACAAGCCTGATCCCCCAAAGGGGCCCGGTCACAGACCGAGCCAAAAGGGGTTTGACCCCTGGAACTCTCTCCCCGGTATACTCCAGGTACAATAAATACAATTTTCACAAATTATCATAATACATAATAAACATAAAAAATAAAAATTAATTTTAATAATAAAAGTATGTATGTATGATG